>JAXIVD010002363.1:0-57500 GCA_036785275.1 Cancer borealis | reverse complement strand
GAAAAAAAAAAGTTTTCATCCGATATATATATATATATGTATCTTTTTTATTTTATTTTTTCAGACCAAGGCCATTGCTGCACCTGCATATTCATTCTGGTGTATTTTAGAAGCAAAAATTACCACTTGGATCATGGCTGCCTTGGCGGTGGTTCAAATACTCAAGTTACAGTTCAATGTTCCTTCAGTGTGTTGCCTCGCCTAGCCTCGCCTGCCTCCTGCCTGCCTAACCTCACCTAAGCAACACACTTCACTGCCATTCACTTCACTACTTGTTCTATTCCCAAACACAAAACATAGCAACGTTAATGTAACCCTATCATTATGTGTTGAAAGAGAGATTAGTTAATTGAATCCAAATATGTTTTAGATGAAATAAATTTACATGACTCGTAATAACAAAACAAATAATAATAATGCAGTAACAATGGTGTGAAAATAATAGTAAGTGGTTTACAAATTTGTGAACATGAGAGATCTATTTATTCTAACAGTCCTGTTTTCATCTATACGCTCTTTGATAATCTGAACATAAACTATATAGTCAATCAATCAAATTAAAAATAAATGACTAGACCAAGAACCTAATTATGTAATTAGAAAAGAGGTATTCGAATACACATCAATTATCATTATGGACTTAGTGTTATAAGGTCACCGAGAAGCCTTTGCCCACCCTCAGTCTTGCCTCAGTCGTTAGGCCCAGTAGGACTGTTGCTGTCTGTTATTCCTGTGTACTCCTTCAATGGCTGTCAGTGATACGTAACACCTTCGGACGGACGAGAGTACAGAACAAGGTAACTGTGTATGGTTTGTAATGGTTGTTGATACATTGATAAGTAACACCTACGAGAGAGTACAGAACAATCTAACTGTGTATGGTTTCGGCTTGAAGCACGCACGATACCTTGACATACAGTTCCAAAATAACGGGACCATCAGCACCTGTGACCAGAATTTGCAAGTGTGATAATTAGTCGTGGGTGGTTGGGTGGGTGGGAGTGTGTGTTCCCGCGGTAAAGTGCTTACTTACGGCAAGAGAGCCATACACACGATCGTCCACACTGACCGCTAATCATGACAACAGACGCGCCCCAGACATTGGTTTTACTGCAGTCTAAAAATATCGCAACGCTCTTTATACTCATGATATTTTTTATGTTCCTTATTAAGTCGTCGGAGGGTTGGTGAGACGTGTGTGTGTGTGTGTGTGTGTGTGTGTGTGTGTGTGTGTGTGTGTGTGTGTGTGTGTGTGTGTGTTCAGGAGGAAACAGCGTCACACCAGCAGCACACATGGTTGGCCGCTGTTACACGAGTTGCCGGGAATATTGTTGACCTTGTGGTTACTCAAACAGAACATTCCTACGCCACTCCACTTTGCATATGTGTTCTGCCACTCCAATGACCAACAGAACCACGACAGAACACATGGAATGGGGCATCACACACCACCTTCATCACACTTCCCTGCCGTCAACCAGAGTGGATGCACGTGGGAGTAATGTGTCCTTAAGTAATGCCTACCAGCCATGATAGTAATAATAGTGATGCTACCCACACTACCGTGCTGAACGTGTTGGTGGTTCAGTATACGCCCATCATCAGGTAAGTACAGGTACAGGTTAGGTTAAGAGGGTGTAGTACTGAGGGTCCGTGAGGAAGGCGGTGGGCGGTGTTAGGGATGCCATGGCCTTGGACGGCTTCCTATGAGCTCCTGGGCGGATACTTTTACCTTATTAGTTCCGGCACCACTGCACCGGACCACTCGTATACGGTGGTGATGCATACATAGGTGTTTGTGTGTGTGTGTGTGTGTGTGTGTGTGTGTGTGTGTGTGTGTGTGTGTGTGTGATAATGTCTTTCTTTACCCATGAAACACACAGTAAGGAGTGCACCGCTTTGCCCATCCAGTTTCCTCCCCAAATAGTCTTTCATCTTTTAGCCAACAACTGTCAGCAAGATCCAATCCCCTTATACTCCCACCAAGGGGTCCACAGCTCTCGACTCTTACACAAACAACTGACGAGCTGGATCCACTTCCTGGGGATGCGCCACATGTACACCTGCTTGACTAGTCCAAGGTGATGTTTACGGACCTTTAAGTAACAGGCCTGTAACCTTTGTTACACAGAAAACGTTTGCTTGGACAAATTGAGTCTCCTTCAACCCAGCATAACGATCACAACACAGTCGACGCACGCACGCCTGCACGCTGATGAGGGGCCTTGTAGACTCACCCAAACACCACCACCACCACCACCACCACCACCATGCCGTTACATCATCCAAATTACATTAAGATGTCTCGCTATTAAGCTGCGCAAGCTACTGATTGAGAGAGAGAGAGAGAGAGAGAGAGAGAGAGAGAGAGAGAGAGAGAGAGAGAGAGAGAGAGAGAGAGAGAGAGAGAGAGAGACTATATGAAAAGGTATTTGTAAGTTATTATATGTGACATAAATGTAATTAATCTTCCATATAGTTGTCCTGACACACCCAGCCAACATTCTTCTCAGCACCGGTTTTTGAAGGGGACATAAGGGGGCACTGCTCCCCAAAAAATATTTGCTTTACTCTCTTAATCCAAAATGAAATATGCAAATTCACATTAAAATATCATTTATGATTTTTCGGTATTATGAAAGTAATTCGTGAATTATGAACTGTTGATATCATCACCATAGTCATTAATTATTGTACTTGACAGCTGCTCAAAGACAGAACATAACATAATTATTCGTTATCCTCGTCCACCACACCGTCTTCTTTTGTTCAGGAACCCTATTGAATGAGTTTAGTGGTTAACGGTTCCGCCTGTCACCCGGCAAGGCGTGGGTTCGAACACTGCTTGTCACTAAGGATTGTTCATTGCCAGGGAGTGGTTACTGTCTCCCTTCAACAAGGGGATGGATGGATGGGATGTAATGTGTGAGAGGTCTCAGCCTTACCCAAGGATCCGTCTCTAGGAGGGTGACGGCTGACGATCACGAGTCCAACACGTGATCCTTCAGACCATGGTGAATTACACACACACACACGGGAGGGCAGCAAGGCCAGCCTCCACTCAAGTCGAACCGCAAGGTCACGACTTGGTCTAAGTATATAATTTGCTAGGTAAAGGTGGGTCAGCGTAGCCGGCCGTGCAGCTGGACACGCCCATCATGTCCGCCTACGGGCACGCCTACCTCACCCGTGCACGGCCACACCCACTAAGCTGCCCCTGGATACACAACGCAACCAGTCCCTTCCCTAGTCGCTACTCCTTCCTATACATACATTTTTCATCTTCCTTCTCTTGCCTTGCCTTATGTTACTTCCATGATATCTGCCATTAGAACTCTTTGTATGCCTGTCACGGGCTAATTTACCTGCATCACCAAACCTTCCCTTACTCCGTTACTCCCATATAATTAAGTCACTTGTTGGTTTGGTCAGCTGGCGTTCCATCCTCATCCTCCCCTTCCCTCTTTTCCCTTTCCCTTTCCTTCCCTTTCCTTCCCCCAACACAATCATACATCCCAACAACCCACTACCACTAAAAAATAAAGGAAATAGTGGTTGATCCTCTTATAATTAATGAAGTAGCTAAAATAATATTGGCATCTTCGCATCATCGCCCAGACTCACTTATAATGCTATACAAATGATATCACGAGACCATACAACTGATTCTGATTTTCTGAATAATAATAATAATAATAATAGTAATAATAGTAATAATAATAATAACTGTGTCTGGCTAAGCGTGTGTTAATAAGACTACAAATTGATCGAAATTGTGTGTAGCTCATTGACACCATATAAAAATCAAGTAAAATGTAGTATAGCAAATTCTGTTTTCTTCAGTCAGTGATGTAGGAAGGGCAGCCAATGTATACACGTGTCAACAATAAATAAATGAAAACCAAGAAAGGACAGACATAACTTATAAAAACGTCTCACCAATAAATAAATAAATAAATTCAAAGCAATAACCAAGTCTAATAAACTTCGCAAAAACACATTCAAAAATATATAAAAATCACAAACAAATCATCCCAACTAAATCCAACCAATAAACACAATATTTCTACAACTAAAAACATATTAATCACACTTTACCTTATAACTACGGGTAACGAAGAAAATCCAGGCTAGAGTACTCTTAGCATGGCGGGCACTGATGAACGTAACAGATCTGTGAACAGGGAAGGTGGAAGGGTAAATACCACACCGCTATAAGGTATACGAGTACCAAGTGACACGTCCACGGAGGATTGAAGACACACACCCTCCCCCTTCCAGCGTGGCGTTAACACTGAATTAGAATTGGTTGATGCTGTGTTAAAGGCACTACCTGCCAGACGTACGATTCACACATGCTCACCTATGATAATGACAGCTATCAACCCACATACATACTTAAGGGCAGGTAGCTGGTTCCTCCTCCACTTCCATACACTTCTAATTCATACACGCTCACCACATATATGACAGTTACCAACCCGCATACTTACTTAAGGGCAGATAGCTGGTTCCTCCTCCACTTCCATAATGCTTCATATAAATATCTAATTCACACACGCTCACCACATTATATGACAGCTACCAACCCGCATAAATTTGATAAAAACAATTGTTCCTTTGAGTATATTTCAAGGGCAGGCAGCTGCATGGTTCCTCCTCCACTTCCATGTCAGGCATGTTGCTTCATATAGGCTACACATCTAATTTACATTGCATCATGCCTATCATTATGGAAAGGGGTGAAGGGGAAAGGCTCATAATAACCGTAATTAACTGTTTAAAGATGAACTGAAAATGTTGCTTTATCTATATCAGCGGTTCTCAACCGTAGGGGCGCGACCTCCCACTCTCCCCGGGGACGCGAGCACAGGACGGAAGGGAAAAAAACGACTACTACTACTACTACTACTGTGGACCAATACAATAATAGCCTAGCCAAGGGCTATCTATCTATCTATGGTGGCATAGTGTGGGGGAGGATGTTGAGTGGGTGGCGCCAAAGTATATATACTATATAGCCTATAGTATATACATATATACTTTGGGTGGCTCAGGGAGGGGCGCCTCAACTGCATTGAACCAGCTTTGGGTTGAGAACCCCTGATCTATATGAACAAAATTAAAGGATATCTGTGGCTATTATTGATACTATAGGCACATTATTTTTTTTGTATAGATGTAATAGATGTAATGGGCATCTACATATACTTGGTCTGTGTTAAGTGTAATGTTGTATGTATGCTATAATAGTTCAACATAAGGAGTGAAGGATGATGATGATGAGGATAACAAGATGAATGTGCAATGCATCACTGAACAACTGAACATTTTGATGATTAATAAAAGTAGTCATAATAGTGAAAAAAATATGTATATAACGTGTGAATGAAAATATAACTTATTTTATAATTTTTCTTTCATATTTGTAACAGGAATGAATGGATGATTGAATAATGAATAAACGTAATGCTCATGAAGAATCAAATATAAATTTCTATATTTTCTCGAGTTCATTAATACCTTTGACAAAAACTGAATCACCTTCTCTGGAGTGAATGAAGGAAGATCACAGAGGGAGAACTGAGAGAGTGTATAAGTGTGATGTTGCAGAGTTACACTGAGGTGGTCTGGGTATATTGACAGAATGGCTGAGTGAATGATTGAGTAAGAAGAGTTTTATATCTTAATAGAGTTAGTAAAGGTATTAGAGGAAGACTCAAGAAAACATTAAATTAAGTAGTTTCTTGACCTTAAGAGATTTAAGATGCAGACAATAGTTGGTATGGTAGTATGCTAAATTTCTCATATTCCTTTTCATATTTTAACATTTTATTCATGAGTAGAAAATTCATAACAATGATATTTTCTGAATTGTTAATTATATATGTATAAAACGACTACATGACTGAGTCGAGAAAAGTCTATTGTTAGCAATTACAAAAAAACATTAAAAACCAGGTTAGATTAGGTTAGGTTTCTTTGTGTGCGTGAGTTGATCCAACATGATTCTCTACCATAGCGTACGACCTCAACTGAATTTGTATTTTGCATATACTTTTAATACCCCTTAAACCAATGTTCCTTCCATCGTTATAATATTATAGAAAAGGCCACTTATACACCCCAAGCCCACCTCACACAAGGGAAAAATAGTGTTTACTCCTTAACGACAAAACCACTCATCAGATTGCAAAAATTCCACACGACTCATTTTAAAATCTTGAGACTTACAACTTTTCTCTCAATAACCATCTTCATTTCTCTAATACAAATACCACTTTTTCATTGCCATGTAAGTATATACTCACTTTTGGTGTCAAAATTTCATACAAATTGGTACATAGGGATTCTCAGGCGACACAAGCACAAACACATTGATTAACATCCAGGTACCTATTATTAGTTCTTAGGATTGATATGGTTTGGGTAAAGACATGTTGCCAAAGGACATCATGGCTGACTCAGGAATGGGATCCGTGCCCTCTTGGATGCCAGCCGAGTGTGTTCCAACTGCACTCTCACCATCCCTTGAACCTCTCTGTTGTGAGAGTTTTGACCTAACCAACACACCAACAAACTGATAAAATAAGCAATGACATTTCTGTCTCTTGTATTTACATATAAATGTTGTTAATTTTCTTAAGATTAATTTGTAACTTGGCTGTACATTTACAGAAGGCATACATTGTACTAGGAGAAAACTATAATTTCCAGGAGAACACTTCACAATAATGATATAGTTCTGTACCACTTTGATATAGACAGATAACAAATATAAAGAAAACACCTTCATTAAATAAACCACAAATAATCATAATTTTAAGGCAGACCTTGAAAGACAGAATAGTATAACGGAGAAGGTCACCACTAGTCCCTGAGAGAAGCAAGGTCAGGCATACCTGTAACCTTGAAGTCCAGCAGCATCTGACCAAAAGCTTTGCCCTGTGGATCAGAGCGGAGGGAGGCCACCCCGCCCCCCCCTAGTGAGTTATCCAGTACAAAGTTGAGGCCGTAGATCCCTGGCACTTCATACCTGTGGAAGGAAGAGTCACACCCCTGTAGCTGAGGCTGGCTATCTTACCACCACTTTAAAACGAGTTATAACATTATATGCATGGTGTTAATAGGTCTTTACATCCTGACAGTACCTCACACTCTGTTCTATTGCATATGTCTTACCATTCCATCAAGCAGCTGCAGTGTTGAAAAAAAGTTGACATTATTACCTATTATCCATACACACAAATACACACCTCTTGACACACTCGAGAGGAGCGTCCGGGCCCAGTTCAGGTCCCCACACATGGCTGAAGTAGTCCCCAACGGCAGCAGCTGAGAGGGCCTTCTGCAGGTACGGGTAGAGGGAAGGGTGACGCGCTACCACACCCACATTACACGAGTTCCCTTTGTCTCCACTGCGGGTGTATGCAAGCTCCTCTAGGCGATAACTGGTGAGGAAGAGGAGGAAGGAACGGGTGTCATCATCATTATCATCATTGTTGTTAATCCTCTGCTTGTTAATTATGACTGGACGGCACAATTGATATGAATGTTTAAAGGAGGGTAGTACAGTGATGGTTAAGGTGATGTGTTTACCTGTGAGTGCCTGTCTTAAGGTCAGGGAGGTCAGAGGTGGTGGGTTGGTGCGGCAGGTCATAGGTGGATGCTGGGACTGTGTGTTCACTGCCTTCCTCCATAACACACTCCTCTCCTTCTACATTTACCTTCACCTGTGTGGAATAAATTGAACAGTATTACCATGGAAGTGCTAGTTCATACACACACACACACACACACACACACACACACACACACACACACACACACATACACATAATCTATCTATCAATCATTCCTTTGTATAAAGTCTTCTAACAATACGATGGATTATTCTCTAGCACATTGTAGCAAAGTAGAAACCTTTCCATTCACTATTCCATCACTCAATCCATCTATCACTCCTCACCCTCCCTGCCTCCCTAGTGTAAATCTAAACATAAACTGTAAATCTAAACTTAAACTGTAAATCTAAACCTAACCCTACCTTGCATCTCTCCTTCTCAATGAGGGAAGAATGGAGTCTAAGAACGGGTGATGGTTTGGGCCGGCCCCCCACGATGGCTGTCAGCCCCGGTGCCATGCCAGTGCCAGCTGCTGCTATCTCCATCCCAAACACCTCCAGGGCCTTCTTGTTCCTGTGTGTTGCTGAGAACCACACCACACCTTCCCTCGGACCACCATCGCTCCTGAAGGGGAAGGAGAGAAATCTGGTTCATATACGGACTTGTTTTTCTATACACAGGTAGACAGATTCACTTTTGTCTCTATCAAGTAGATATTATAGTAGTAGTATAGCCACGTGGACAGCCTCATTAGGTCCAGTAGGAGTGCTGCTGTCTGTTCTTCCTTTGTACGAGATGCTATGAGAAGTGTTTATATTAAGTTTTAGTGATGTTTATGAGGGATGAAGGTTTGAAAAAGGGACATGATTTCTATCTCTCTCACCTTGCATGTGGTCCATAAGTGTCCTCGGCCCCGAGCACCTGTACATGTGTCCGTTCAAAGTCTGACATCCCCAAGGCCTTTAAGATGGCCCGGCACCTGGTCAGTATGGCCTCGGCTGTCCTGTGGCCCTTGGCAGCACTACGAGGGCCACCCACGGCACACACAGCTGTGGCCTTGTAGCCATCTAAGTAGGTGGTGGAAACCTGTGTGTGTGTGTGTGTGTGTGTGTGTGAGGGAAGGAAGAAATATAATATAATTGATGTATGTATTCCATAACATATTAATTGAGATATATATTCATCATGAAGTATTCCAAGAACTAAAATTGATTTTTTTGAATTAATGAACTAAGTTTATCTATACATCTATCTGGTTTATTGAATTAAGAAAATACATTAAAAAAAAAAGGATTGACAAAGCTGTACAAAAGTTAAATAAAGTTTAAAGTAATGAGCAATGAAAATGTGCTTCTTAGTTTGCAGGGAAAGAAAGACAGTATAACAATTGGAATAATAATAATAACAAAAATAATAATAATAATAATAATAATAAATATAATAATAATAATAATGTACACCTTAATACTAACTACACGATACAAATATACTAATTACCAGAACCAAGAGTATAGAAACATCTGACGACAAGTGGGATATTCTTATAAACCTATTTTTAGTTTGCCTTTGGTCAGTAGGTAACCTTTGAATGTTAAAAAAGAAAAAGAATAAAAACATGACAACAGATGCTTAAATTCTAAAAGATTTACAACAGATGTAATTCCACGATAGCTTAAAAAAACTACCAGTAAAATTTGTTTTCTACATATTTCAAGAAACTACTGTACCACCACCACCACCATCACCACACATACCACCACCACACACACTTACCTTATACCGATTAGTGGGCGACCTTCCCTTAGCTCCCTTCACCACCACACCCGCCTCCACACCCGTCAGCTGCACACCCGTCAGGTCACACACCACATCAGGCAGTACATATGCCCTCGGGTCACCAATTTCATAGAGGAGCTGCTCAGATACTGTCCCCCGGCTCACCAGGCCCCCGGTTCCCTCTGGCTTGGTGATCAGTATGTCACCGTTGGGGGAAACCTCGGCGATGGGGAAACCTAGGAAGGGGAGGGAGGGGAAGGGGAAGGGAAGGGGAAGGAGAGGGGAGGGAAGGGGAAGGGGAAGGGGAAGGGGAAGGGGAAGGGGAAGGGGAAGGGAAAGGGAAGAGGAAGGGGAAGAAATTTAACGATACTCTTCATAACACCAACACTATACACATTTTTCTCACTATTTCTACTATCTATAACTATTTCTCTCATCTATAACTATTTTCATGACTATTTCTCTCATCTATAACTATTTTCATGACTATTTCTATCATCTATGACTATTTTCATGACTATTTCTATCATCTATAACTATTTTCATAACTATTTCTACTTTCTATAACTATTTTCATAACTATTTCTAACACTGAGTACACCTCTCTCTCTCTCTCTCTCTCTCTCTCTCTCTCTCTCTCTCTCTCTCTCTCTCTCTCTCTCTCTCTCTCTCTCTCTCTCTCTCTCTCTCTCTACCTAGGGCTTACCAATGTTATGCCAATCAGGGACAGTGTGCCAGTCGGTGAAGACGCCACCTGTCACCTGGGCGCCACACTCTATCAGGTGACCAGCCAGGCTACCCGCTGCCAACTTATCAAGGTCGTTTGGTCCCCACCCGAACTGTTGGTCAAGGAGGGAGGGAAGGGAGGGAAAGGAATGACGGGAGGGAAAGAGGGAGAGAGGGAGGGAGGGAGGGAGAGTGGGAAGGGAAGAAGGGAAGGAGGGATTCAAGTTTTATGTCTTATTGTGGGATTCACTTTTATATTTAGCAACAATGAGAGAGAGAGAGAGAGAGAGAGAGAGAGAGAGAGAGAGAGAGAGAGAGAGAGAGAGAGAGAGAGAGAGAGAGATTAAGATAAATAGACAATTATGGAAACAAACATACAAGGTGGACAGTGACACACACACACACACACACAATACTTACAGAGTGCATGAGGGGTGCTAAGGCCAAGGCACTGTCAGTACACCTTCCAGTTACCACCACATCAGCGCCTTGCTCCAACGCACGCACCATACCCGCCGCTCTGACCACACAACCACCACCATCAGTTAAAAATGTTTAGGTGTAGTATAAAGGGCCTGAGCTAACCTTGATTGGTCCTGTCTCCGTATTTCTGTATGTGTATGTGTATGTGTGTGTGTGTGTGTGTGTGTGTGTGTGTGTGTGTGTGTGTGTGTGTGTGTGTTTATGTAGGGAGTATGTATGTGTGCTAAAAAAAATTATATATTATCTTATCATCTTTCCATGCAACAATCTTTTTTTTTTTTGGCCATAAATAGAATAAATAAAATGCATAATAGAAATCAATACAAATAAAAACAGAGAAAAGACATCCAAAATCTAATACAAAAAATTAAAATCAAATAAATTACACACCAATTAATAATGTAATTAAATCAATGTTTTCTATTAATACCAGAATGCCTCACCCCAAGTAGGCATTGATGCTGTGAGCCGAGGGGGGAAGGGGGAGGCCTGAAGCGAGGTCACATAGATTAGCTTCTAGCAGGTCATTCTTCATGGGCATCAGGTTATCACCGGTCACCACCCCGACCTAAAAGTCAGAAAAAAATAATAAAATACATAAATTAAAAAAAAAAAATAAATAAATAAAAAAAAAAAAAAACGAAATGAGTGCGAGGAGAATGTCACTCACTCTTGAATAGAATGAACCCTACCACAGCTCTACCACAGCCCTCCACCTTCATTCCCTCTCACCTTGATGTCCACCCCAGCCTTCTTAGCAGCCTGTCTGAGGGCGGCTGCACAGCTCTCTGGGTTGATGCCGCCAGCGTTACTCAGCACTCGCACACCTGAAGGGAAGGGAAGGGAGTGAAGGGAAGGGAAGGGAGTGAAGGGGAAGGGAAGGGAGTGAGGGGAAGGGAGGTGTGGAGGACTTACTGAAGAGAGAGTGTGTGAAGGAGGGAGAGGCTTTTGTGTGTGTGTGTGTGTGTGTGTTTGTGTGTGTGTGTGTGTGTGTGTGTAAGTGTTAATATTATCAATAATACAACACCACTCATGAAACTTGGTACCAAGGGGTTCTCGGGCATGCTGATCACGAATCTGGAATTAGTTTTCTCCTTAATATAATATTTGGATTTTCCATTTTGTGGCCTGTAAATTCCACCAGAATTGAGATCGAAAAAGGTTTTCCCATTTTACTACGTAAATATTAGTCTTAAAGGAAAATTGTATAGAAGTAAAGTTATGGAGTTTGGTTATGTATATCTTATAAAGTCATCGTCTTTTCAATAACTCAAATACCTATGAAGAAAATTAAAATTTTATAAAAGAAATGAATACATAATACTTTACACTCCTACACCTATAATTAAATTCCAATTGAGTTCTAGTATAGCTAAATAGAACGAACGTCTCTTGCTCTTTCTTTTATATTCTATATGTCTTTTACGTAAACCCCATACATTTTGAGTTATTTCAAAATATGTGAT
The DNA here is from genome assembly GCA_036785275.1 of Cancer borealis. Classification (NCBI taxonomy): domain Eukaryota; kingdom Metazoa; phylum Arthropoda; class Malacostraca; order Decapoda; family Cancridae; genus Cancer; species Cancer borealis. Next base: position 45,424 of record JAXIVD010002363.1, on the reverse strand, counting down.
TTATCTAAAAAATTCTAAGGGTGTACCCTACAAAATTTCATGAACATTTTCACACCTCCGAATCTCATGAAAATTGGTACAATGAGGTTTTAGATTATGCTGAACACGAATCTGGCCTTATTTTTCTGATTACTATAATATCAAACTGTATTTCACCAAAGCTTGCCTAGAAAAAAATGCATAATACTTTACACTCCTACATCTATCATTACATTCCAATTCAATTTCATTATAACTCAATAGAACGAACATCTACTTTGGTATGCGATCTAGAGTTTAGGTTAGGTTAGACTAACCCAACTATTTCAATTATATTTTCTTTGTTATATATATGTTATAATAAGTTATACTATGTAGATATCATTCCAAAATAAAACTTGTACGGTGTAGATACTTTTTCCTTGTAGATAACAAGCCAAAGTAGCACCCAACACATCACACACACACACACACACACACACACACACACACAGAGACTTAACATAATCACACACATACACACCTTGCCTCTTCATTTCCGCCAGGTGGGGTCCAAGAGCATAGAGAACAAAGTCTGGTGCAAAGCCCAATTCAGGCTTCTTGGCTCTGGCAGCAGTAAGGAGTGACATGGTGATCTCAGAGAGGTAGTCAAACATAAGGAAATCCAGTTTGCCATCATGAATAAGCTGCCGGGCTGTGGGGGAAGGGAAAGTGGAGTTAGAGCTGTGTGGGGGAAGGAAAGGCTGAGTTAGGGCTGTGTGAGGGAAGGGTTAGAGAAATAATATCTACACTAAATACATATAAATACTAAATAAATTAATCATAAAAAAAACATAAGTCGTGATGTTTACACAGCCTATATGACACCTTAATAATATCCAATGCAGATAAATTATATATCCTTAAATAATAGCCATGAAAGGCGAACTCTCTCTCTCTCTTCATGTTACATAATTACAGGCATTAATTATAACTTGGGATTAATTATGACTCAATAACGATAACAATAAGAAAGAACCTCAACACACCCATGTCATTATTGAAAATGAAAGAAATAATGCAAAATATACCAAATTATTATAAAAATAAAACTTTAATTTACATAGTAGAAACCTCACTAGTTATTGGAGACATATATGAAGTCAAACCAACTTAGACTATTGAAAAACAAAACCTCGTAACTGGAATCACAAGGTTAACTTATAAAACGGAATATTACAAAAGTTATCTAAGTAAAACTATAAAATATTTCCTTCCCCTTACCTGCTGTTGGAGTGTCGCCCCAAAATCCACTTGCACACCCTATCCTCACCGCATCACCTTCACTTTGGGATGATACATGTCTCCTTGAAGTTAGTAAAGAAGGAGTTATGGCTGCTCTTCTTAGATGTAACCCGGCTACAAGTCTTCCTATCCCCGCCATGACCTTCCCCTGTGCTGTGTGTGTTTGACTGTTTGTGTGTGTGTTCGTCTGCTGAGCAACAGTAATTTTTCTGTTATCAGTAACTTATCAGCATAAAAGTGTTAGGTATGTGATTAAGTTACCGTGTGTTGATTAGAATATAGTAATTGCGTGGCATTGTTAAATTGCAGCTGTAGATTCATGTTAAAGGTTTTGTTTTGTTAGGTTGGCGTGAGGCGTGAGTGAAAGCTTGGGATTGGTCAGCTGAGGCACGACAACACAGCTGATGCAACCATAACACAGCTGTTCCCTTCCCTCCTCAAGCGCAGGTTGTAGGTACAGTACAGTACGAGCAGCAGTGTTCCTTCCTTCCTTCCTTACTATTACCTAGGTTGGAACGAAGTGTGACATTGGACTCGCATTCACATGTTTTAAGTATGTGATATGGGATGCATTTTGCTTTCTTCTCCAGTATCTAGAGCTAGATAACCAATGTATTCAGACTTCTAGATTCATTCCATGTTTTCTTCAGGTGTGTTCGTGGTGGAGAAGACATCAGGTAAGGCAGCGTCACCATGCTGACCACACTGAGGGCACGTGTTAGGGTTGCAATGACATGTAAGAGAGTCATGTCATTGCAGGCTGCTGCCATCACAACTCGACAGCTGCATGGTGAGCGGCAGCAGCATCGCGGCTTGGTCAGAGTGAAGGGTGAGGAGGCATCAGACTTCCTGCAGGGCTTGGTGACCAATGACATGGAACACCTGCAGGGCGGCACGTCAGGGATGTACTGCCTCCTGCTTAACAGACAAGGTCGTGTGTTGTACGACTCCATCATCTACCACCACACCCCCAACACCTTTCTGCTGGAGTGTGATGCCGAGCGTGCACCCCAGCTACAGAGACACCTCAGAATGCACCAGGTGCGGCGCCGCCTTGTGGTGGAGGATGTCACACACCACCTCAGTGTTTGGTGTGTGTTTGACCCCGAGCCTCAACTAACACAGGAGACACAAGTGGATATAGAATCACTCTACCTCAACCCCCGAGTGGAGAGTGGGACCACACTGCAGCTGGCGGGAAACACCAAGGATATCATAGCAATCCAAGATCCCAGGATGAAACAGCTGGGCCACCGTCTGGTGATGCCATCAACTACAGCCTCTTTGAGGGAGCTGCTGCCGTCTGTGGAGGAGGGTGGAGGGAAGGAAGTGTTCCGTGGCCTGCGTTATAGGCTTGGCGTAGGAGAGGGTCCAGAGGAGCTCCCTCCCACCAAGTGTCTGCCACTGGAGGCAAACTGTGACTACTTACATGGAGTCAGCTTCCACAAGGGTTGCTACGTGGGACAGGAACTTACTGCCCGCACCTTCCATACTGGTGTTGTACGGAAGCGCCTCCTACCCCTTGTGTTCAGTGGCGATGCGTCCGAGGTGCCGCCAGATGCCAGTGTGGTGAATGAGCGAGGAAAGGCGGTAGGCAAGGTGCGGAGGTGCCTGGGTACTCATGGTCTGGGACTGCTTAGAGTGGAGGAGTGTCTTGGTGCTAAAACATTAACAGTGGAAGGTCTTACTGTGCAAACGTTCCGCCCATTGTGGTGGCCTCTTCAAGCACCCAAGAGTAAGGCAACCCAGTGATGTAGTGACGTTTTACACCAATATCCAAGTCAACAAGTCAACCAATGAAGTGTGGTCAAGCTGCACCTGTGGATGGAATAACTGCAGAAATGTTATTATTTGGATTGGTGGAATAGATGTTTATGTTATGTGACCTTGCATGGAGGCAGTTCATATTACTTCACCAAAGTGTAACACTATGTATATATTGTTTTTTGATTGTACTGAATATGGAAAATAAAATGTATTCTAAGACTCCTAACTATCATCTTAATTAAGTAATCATATTTTCAAACGACATCAAGGATCCAGTTTCTAGAAAGATCAAATGATCCAGAAAAAAATATACATTAAATTATTCATAAATATCTGACTTTTATGAATTTTTAGGAATATTTCAAGAAGGAACATCACTTTAGAGGCTTTCAATATTTTCTTTTGATTTATTTGACAGGTGATGACGAAGACACAAAGTAATTATTGACAACCCAGTATCAGTGTGGACCAAACTTAAGTGTCATGGCAGACGAGTGTAGTGAAGTGAACACCAAGAATGAGAAGGGAGGGACATTCCTGTGTGAGATTTGTGGCCTACGTGAGACATACACTTACTATGGACAGCGGCCGCCCTTCCACCGCGGCGTGACCTTCCAAGAGGACTGCTACTTCATGCGTGACCCTTTCCAGAACCAGGCTACAAGTTCCCTCCTGCTGGGGTCAACATGCACTGCTTGTAGCCAGGTGGTGTGCCAGGCAGCCTCGTGCAGCCTGTACTACACTGCAAGGTTCTGTGTACCTTGTGCTAAAGCCAATCTGAAAGACTTCCCAAGAGAAATGCAACAACGCATCAATAAAATACAAACTAATTAGAAGTGTTAATGTAATGTATTGTTGTCAATATTAAGTTGATGGGCTTTTTCATGTGTGACCTCTGTGTGTGGAAGTTGAGAAAGAATAATGAAGCACACGTGTATTAAGTAAAAGGGTGGACAGGGACGGCAATATACAATAATTGCATAACTGGAGAGAATAGAGTAATGTAAGTAAGAGTAATATAAAACTATAATGTTTTGTTGGAGTGCATTGTGTAATAGTGTGTGGTCATACATTACCATTTAGGTTGTAAAATTCACCATCAAAAGTTAAAAAATAAAAAAAACGAACAACAAAAACATATCTACACCCCTTTTAAATTGATCAAGCAGCACCCACGCTGGTGCAATGGGGGAAAAGGGCGCCCGGCGATCCGAAGACCGCGACTCACTTAACGACCTGGGCTGGGGACCAGGGGAGACTTTGAGCGCATCAGAACTAATACCACTAATACTTTAAAAAAAAAAAAAAAAAAGTATCACTATTAACACTACCTAAATATCCTAATCACTAATCACTACTCCAAGAGAAAAAAAATTTACTGGATTGGGGGACTACCTACCTAACTAGCACACGAGGCACTGCGTAACGTCCTCCGGACAACGTGGGCTGATGCGTAATTACACATCTACACCACTACCACCACTGTACCAATCCCCTTCTGTACCAAGTCGGTACTAACCTCCACTGTTGTCACCACTGTACCGCTTGCCACCACTACCTACACCACTAATTCTACCTATACCACTGCTATCACGACTACCCTTCTATTAGGTCCCTTTCCCTAAGGCCGATGAAAGAAAAGAAAAGAGTAAAATAAATAAATAAACAGACTTTACTTGGTGACTAGTGAGAAACACAACTTGCTGAATTCGTGTGATGTCTTTACAAACACTTACTTGTCTTACCACACACGACACATTACAATACACAAACTGTAAATTGCCATACACGACATGTTAACATACACATGAAAATATCTAGCTAACCCTACCTAATTACGTGAGGGGACTAATGGGGAGAAGTAACCGAATAGCACTCACTGCATTGATGTCCGTGTCCGTGTCACCATGTGCTTCCTGCCTCTTCGTCCACTTGTTCAGTCTACCTCACAGGCAGCTTCAGAAGCTCTAGCAATAAGAAGAAGACAGTCATGTGCTGATCCTCTCGGGAGCTGTATCCGGGAGGACAGTTTTAGGTTAGACATGAATATTACTAGGAAGGTTCCACGTGTTTTCACTTCTCCTAGCAACACGCGGATCCCTTACCTTTCTAGCTGTAGTCTGGACACAAAGAGATAGCCACGCTACCACACGTCCTTATATACAATTTTAATAACAATTTTAGTGGTACTTACACCATGTAGTAGAATGAAAACAATCACTCACTCAATTTCGTTGATGGAAGTAATAAACATCAAACTATAAAGTAAAGGATATAACAACCTTTAAGTTATATTGGCAAGGTTTTAATTAGGACTTCCACTGTCTCACCTTGGCCACCATCACGCTAACACCATCCTTGTTACTGGTCTGCTTCTACTCATTACAATAGCACCAGCATCACCTACTCTTTCCTCGTATAACAGTCAATAGGATGCTTAAGATCATAAGTATATACATAAGAAAGCACCAAGGGGTATAAAACTACTTGAATACATTAAGTACATACCTTGGAATGGTTATAATACACTCTTGAAAGGCACCCATGACAGGCAAAGTATTTTCTCTGATGTATTTATGTAATGACCTCACTCGCCTACCACCTTCATAGTATAGCAATATTCTGGTATTATACAATTTAACACTTACCTCCTTTGCCCATGATCTATTCAGCCAGATTAAAAAAGGTGATTCAATAATCCCCCTATAGTCTTCCAAATCTTGACATAGATTTCTGGTGGGGCAGAATCCAGTATTCCCATGGGTCCAACACTGCCAATTTTCGTTAAAGCATTTTATATGCCTTTTACTTACGTACATCAAGTTCTAACTGGCTAGTTCACGTAGACAGCCAGCGTTGGACCCATGGGAATACTGGATTCTGCTCCACCAGGAATCTATGTTAAGATTTGGAAGACTAGGCAACTCTAGATCATATAGGTCTGCTCGGGCTAATGAGTGTTTACTCTCACCAGGATCAAACTCGCAACCTTCAGCTCACGAGCCGATCGCTGCGTCACAGAGCCATCTGGCCCCACCACCTCCTCCCTTTAACAGGACTTAACAAATCAGCCCCAACCAATTTGTCACTACACCATTAAACTTTTCTTTTATGACAAAAAAATTAATTAAGTATGTATAAACAGCCAATTCAGATTGAAAAGTAAAATATATTTTCCTGAAATTTACCAAATAAAATTACATGAAAATATATACATATTTATAAAAAATACGTCCCCAAATAATAGTTACCTCACTTTCCATGCTAAGGAGTGAGGGTTTCAGACTGAAAGTAGCAGAGAAAATTGGTGAACAGGCATTGTGGTTCATGATGTTCTTCACACACAAAGCCATCATGAACATCAGAGAGAGGCATGAACAGACAATGTGGTTCATACTGTTCTTTACACACAAAGCCATCATGAACAGATGAACAGAGGTCACCAAACTGACAACACCAAAGATACCAATTGACGGTTCATGAAATGTAGAAAACAAACACCTTAATGAATTAAACTTACAATTAGGACCAAGAAAATGAAGAGAAGAACAAAGGAACAAGAAAAAAGAATGAAGAAAAGGTGAAAGCGATAAGTACCAATGAGAAAGACCAGAACAAGATGACATGAGGGAGAGAAGGTAACAGACAAGACACAGGATATCACACACAGCACAGTACACTTAGAGACCACACGTATGTTCAGTATGACAGGCTGAATAATGGTGTGTGACGAGGGGGTGTTGACATATTAGAAGTCAGGTACATGAAAAGGATCACACTTGCACTCAGAGGTGTATCGGTGATTAAAATTACAATCTCCCTGAACAAGGTATCTATACACCCTATAGTTCTGCTAGAGAAGCTGCCCTGAGCCAGGATTGAACTCGTAACTTTTAGGTCACAAGGTGACCACTGCACCACAGAGCCACCCGACCCCCAGGTGTGTTGGGAAGTGTGTCCATGTAACCTTCTATCTATAGGTTGACTATCAATAATCCGGCATGAGCAAACAGCTAATTTGGGTACAGGGCCATCAAAACAACCTAAACAGTGATGCAGTGGTAGTGGTCACCATTCGGGCATGACAACTTAGGGTCTCGGGTTCGATCCCCCAATGTCCGCTGGCCACTTTTCATTATTTGATACCTCCGAGTGACCGAGGCCTACCCAAATTTCTGCCATACTTTTGAGGCGTCACTATAAAAAATCCAAAAACCTACGCCAAATAACAGACAGAGGCAAGTCCATCTGTGCCTCCTTATATATATATATATATATATATATATATATATATATATATATATATATATATATATATAAATATATAAATATATATATATATATATATATATATATATATATATATATATATATATATATATAAATATATACATATATATAATATATATATATATATATATATATATATATATATATATATATATATATATATATATATATATCAGGAAGGTCTCTAAATGTCTTGTGCTGTACCTAATGTTCCAAGCCTCAGCTCTTCTAAGTAATTTTCACTTACAAGTAAATATTGTCGCAGTGTAACCAAGACTTAAGGATTAGTATGTGTCACAAGTTCACAACTGCTTCCTTCCTTCCTTCCTATATGTCCAAGGATGATGGATGTACATGAACCAACAAACATTAAGTGTGTCAGTCAGTCAGTCAGTTAATAGTTCAGGGTGTAATTGGTCCAATCCAGCCCATATGACTTATATCTTTTATATTAAGATTTAAGAATGATCATAAATGAGATGACAAACGATGATATAGAGACGTTAACAAGTACAAGCCCAGTACAGAAGCCTGATTCAGCACCACTGGACCTGTTGTTTGGGCTTGTTAGGTGTATGTCAGGCTGTGAGGCTTTCAACTCTATCTATACTCACTACAAAGGTGATACAGGTTACCTTGGCACTCCTGGAAAGCTTCAACATTTACAAAACTCTTCTTCATGACAATTCAAGACTTAAGAAACTGACAATATAATAATAAAAGATGGTAAAAAGTCATGAAACAGTAACAAGAAACTGAACATTTTCTTTTAACAGTGATCAGGAAAATGACTTTCTATCAATTTCCTCCCAAAGACTTTTTCTTTTTCTTTTTAGGTAGCGCCACTTCGGTTTCTGCATTCACTTCTTCCTGTACTGCATTCTCTGCTTGCTTCTTCTTCTTCTTCTTTGTCTTTGGGGTTTCTGCTTCCTCTTCTGCACCACCATTAGTCATTCCCTTCTTGCCTTTCTTGGGAGACTCTTCAATAGTAACATTCATTGCTTCCTCTTCTTGTACTCCCTTCTTCTTCTTCTTCTTTTTTGGAGATTCAGATGCCGCTGCCTCTGCCTCTTCCATCTTGTTGCCGTTCAAGTCCTCTGATTCCTGCTGCTGTTGTCCCTTCTTCTTCTTCTTCTTCTTGGCTGGGGTATCAGGATTCTGTAATACAAGGCAGAGTTATCATTATGTAGAGGGATGTAAATATAACACTTGGTGACATTTATTGTATTTCTATAAACTGAATTGGATTTTGATAGGATTCACTTAAGCTCATTCATGGGATCCTTTTTTTTTTTTAACACAAACACTTTGGTGGTGACAAGCGGGATTTTTTGTTATGTATATTTGTTGTCCCTTAGCCAGTACCCTCTTAATGTGTGTGTGTGTATGTGTGTGTGTATATATATATATATATATATATATATATATATATATATATATATATATATATATATATATATATATATATATATATAAAATAACATAATAAAAAATAAATTACCTCAGCTGGTTCTTTAACCTCCGGCTCGGGTGCTGCTGCTACCGCTTCCTCCACACCTGAGGCTCTCTTCTTCTTCTTCTTCTTCTTGGGTGCCTCAGCCATTTCCTCATCACCTACACAATGCAAAGACCTTCATTAAAACACTGTACAAGGTGAATATAAATGAGAATACACCTTTAATTAAACACCTTATGAGTCACTGCAGATACAGAAGATAGATAACAATAGCTGGTGCAACTAATATATAACGATTCAAATGTAAACTGTTTTATTCCATACCAAAACTATTCATTTTAGGATTAAATTGAAGATGAATCAATACATTATATAGTGAAATAATATAGTTCTCCTTTAGGTGTTGGTATGATCAAGGGATTTACACTTTGCCTGTGTCTTCGGGTGGAATAAAATCATTATTATTAATATTTATACAAAGCTTCCTCCAATTCTGCGTGAAATTATCAACATTGCAGGCCGCAAAATAGGAATTCACAAAATTGGATTAATTAATCTTATGGTGATTTTAGTCATATTTTTGCCTTGGTTTGTACACAAATACATGTAATTATACATCCTACAATAAGAAAAATATAGAAAAACACAAACATTATCATTATCCATAAGAAAATCAATCTAAATGACCATTGTACTGTACCTGGGCTTGTGGAGAGGGAGATTGGTCTGGGTCACAAAATTGTAGGGAGCATTGTATTATATGAGTAACCTTAAATTAATAGTTTTATAAGACATACCATTGACGGACTCATCCAGCTTCCTCTTCCTTGTTTTCTTCTCTTCATTGACCAGTGCATTGTGCTCCACCAGTGCTTCCTTCATCACCTCCGCATTCTTACGTGGAACATCACCGCTCTCGTAGAACTTGAGTCTCTCCTCCACTTGTCCCTTGAGGTGCTCCCCAAACACCTTGGACAGGTTCTCTGGGGATGAGGAGGGTTAGGTTAGGTTACGTCTACAGCATAACTTCTTTTTTTTATGTTATTGGAGAGGGCATAAAAATTATACAAAAAAGCATATTTCATTGCCGGTTCCCTAATAGTTGACAGGATACATATGTATGAAGTATGAAGCAATACAGAAATAATACAAAATGTCCATAATAAAAAGTATCCTTACATTATTTAGTATTGGTATTGATGATAACAATGACGAGTGGACTCTTAGAGAAGGTACAAAGGGTTACTGAGTTAACATTACAACATCAATGAACTGACCTGAGAAGCAGTCAATGCGTGAGGCCATTGAACACTTGTTAGCCAGGTACCTAGAGATGCGGCCCTTGTTGGCCGTCCCAGCACGTCCAATGAAGGTGGAGTGATAGATAAGGCCATACTTTGGGGTGTTGGATTTAGTCTTGATGGCCCTGAAAAGTGCCTTCTCTGCCCCTAGGATCTGTACGGTAGAGGCCGGATACTTGGCCAGGTTGGTGAGTGAGCCGGCGTGTGAGATGAGCCGTGCCCCGACCACCTCCCCAATCAGAACGGCCAGGTTAGGGGCCACAAAGTCCATCTTATTCTTGAGGTATTGTGCCAGCTGCTTGCGGTACTCAGACAGGCTGGAGACACGCTTAGCAAACCTTTCAATATTCATGAGGTCAATAGTGGAGATGTCCATTCCCATTGACATCCTAGCAGCATCTAGGATACCTTGAGCCACAGCTGAGTCCATGGTGATCTCCTCCAGCTGCGGTAAGGACTCCTCGCTGAGTGTCTTGCGGTCCTTGATGAAGTGTGCACATTTACTGTACTGGTAGTTGTCAGTCACCACCTTGGCAAGCTCCGGGAAGTGGTAAGAGTACCATTCTCTGTAAGGGTAAAGATATAGTACATTATCTAGGGTAATTTTTTTAATGTAATTCAGCAGTATTAAGTGTTTAAGCTGATCTGAACAAGTTTCTGAGATTGAATTTGCAGTGCATTATAAAAGTAAGGAGATATTGAATGGGTTGTCTTATGAATATTTACTTTATCTAGTGTATTGCCTATTTCACAAAGCAGAAAATATATACTTTTACAATTATTTAACCACAAAATACTTGTTACTCATCCAGCCAAAAGAGAAAGAGAGAGAGAGAGAGAGAGAGAGAGAGAGAGACATACTTGATTCTCATTGCAAAGGTGTTGATGTCCTTGTCGAGCTGATCAACGAGTGCAATGCTCTGGATGATCATGTTGTCGGCGCGGTTTACGTTGAACTTTACTTTGCCTCGGGAGTAGGAGTGACCTAAGCCCAGCTCGGTCTGCTTCATGGAGGCAAGACTCAGACCCTTGACGTAGTGTTGGAGGTGCGTGCGGATCCCTCGGATAATCTGAGGAAATTACGGAAGGAGGGAAAAAAAAGTTATGTACCGTATTTCTATAACTTTTTTTTTCTTTTTCTTATCTTATTATAATTATTTTCTATTTTTAACACGAAAGGAAGGAAGGAAAAAGTTATGCACAATATTTTTATAACCTGTCACTTTACCCCTTTTTTTTTTTTAATCTTATTTATGATCTTATCATCATTACATTTTTTTCTGTATATTTCTAGAAGTGTTTCATCTCAACATAACTTAATCATTGAAAGTACATAACCAGCTGCAGCATATGAAAATTGAAGGAAGGTGTGGAGGCAGTGGACATGCAAGTTGGTAGTAACCTAACCTAACCTAAGGTGGTGATTCTACGAGATCTTCCCACAACACAAGACCAGATCCTAAACCCTGAAGCCTCTCTACTCACCTCTGGTACCACACCCACATGAGTGACAGACACACTAAGCGCCTCATTGATAGCAGCGCCCAGCTTGGGGTCACACACGCCCACCTGCACCTTCGTCTTCTTCTTGGGCAAGTTGGTCTCCAGGAAAGCCTTCAGTTCCTCTGTCAGTATACCTTGAGGGGGAGGAGGCAGGTTGTCAGTTCATGCTATTTACGACTAAAAATAAATGAGATAGAGAGAGAGAGAGAATCATATTTTGCCGTTCATCCCATAATACAACATCTTTGCACTGTATCCTTCTCATTGTCTCTCATCCTAACAACTATTTACTCACCTTCAGTCACTGCATTCATGTTCTCCAATGCCTGTGCAGCTGAGGTGAAGGCGCGATAACCCTCCAGCTTCACCACCTGCAGGAACTTGGCTGCCTGGCTCACTGCTTCCTCCACCTCGGGCAGAAAGGTTCCCACCTCCTCGAACTGACGCACACTGAACAGCCCGTACCCGGAGGCATGCTCAAACGTAATGAAAAGCTGCATCTGTTGGAAGGAAAAGGGATAATATGGAGATGAGGTTAGCCTACTAATTTTGAGGTTAGGAATATTTTGCTTTAACAAGTTAATTGCATAATATTCTGAAATCTTAATTCTTATTTTTTTTTCAGGTAATGTAAAAATATAACTGGCAATTCTCTAGAGCATTCAGGTGAAGATTTAAAATAATAGTGATATAAGACAGTTGCATTAGATATATTAGCAGTAGATTTATTAGCGACAATGGTTTAATAACACGCCTGCCTTCCCGTCCCTTCCTACCACCACACAATGAGGTCTAGTAAGTCAGCCTGTATCTCCTTCCACCACACATTAATATATAAAGTCAGTCAGTAAATCAAGTCAGTAAGTGAGTCTGTATTTCCTCCCTTCACCCCTAAACCACATGTATTCCACCAGTCACCCCTACACTCCCCTCCCCTCCACCACATACTACCACAACGCTACACAACACCACAACATACCTTGCACCACCTCCTCCACCCTCACTGAAGCACGTGGTCACCTCACTACACTTTATAACACGGTAAATAAACAATATATGAGGTCGTTCCTGCAGCCAGACTCCACTACGACCATGTGGCTCCCTGGTAAACACTTTACAAGTTTACTTTAAAACCTGTCTCCTGATTGGCTGTTGCCTCTCATACACCGCCATTATAGCCAATCAAAGCGTAAAGGACAAGCCATATAGGTAAGGTAAGGTTAAATGAGGCTCTATAAGCGTAATGTTGTATACAGTATTGAAATAATTATGTTTTAAATGGAAATTGTTGCCTTATGTATGTCTTTTTTTATTTGTAATGTGTTAGTAATTAGTGTTTTATGGTTGTCTTAACTGTGTGAAATTATATGTTTAAGGTGTATTATAATTACCACCGAAAATTCTACTATTGCTGTCTTTACAATTTATATCTTAATGATCTTTTTGAGTGGTAAATCTTCTAATATATTGATCTCTTTGTGCTGCATAATTTTTTCCTTCCATTGATAATTACTTGAATACACGCGTTTTCAAAGGAGCATTAGTTGAGTTGTATAGGCCTACACAGCACACAATACTGTAATATATCACCAGTATTTAGCAGGTGGTTATGGAGAGAAGGTGATTGGTCAATTATCTTGAACAATATTCCTTCTTTTTATGATATCTATCAAGTTTAATTAGGCTTAAAATCTTAGTTTGAACTCTATTTTTTTTTTATTAGTTCCTCTCTTCTTCTACACATTAGTAATTCATTATATTATACCACTGCACATGGACAGGTCTATGATAATGTTAATGTTGCCTTTTTATCGTTTTTCAACATAATATTTCTTCATCTCGATTCTTAGAAAAAATAAAAATAAATTAAAAAAACTCAGCTCTTTCTTGTGAGCTATTAACATCTTCGTCTATTAAACACAACTAAATATTATATATAAATAAATATATATATAATCCTTGACCACAACACAACAACACTGAGTCAGTCTTATGTGCGTGTGTGTATGTGTGTATGTACGTGTGTGTGTCTAGGGGAAGGGACGAAGGGAAGTGTAATTCGTGTAATTCTATTTACTATTACTTGAATTACTTACTATTATCATCCTTGTGTGTATTTAAGGAGGAAAAAGAAGAGACGTGATAGACTTCGAGTGACTCCAAGTTCCTCATAAATTAGAACGAGGTAAACAATATTATCAAAAAGTAAATAAGCATATACAAACACTATTCTAAGGTATATTTTGTGCTCGTATTAAGATGTATTTTTATATATGACGTGTGGTGACGGTATTATATTAGTTTATTGTACTGAATCTTTTTGACAGTGTTAATCATGTAATAATTGTATAAAAAACATGTGTATAGATATATATTGAGGTCTACTTAGTTATATCGAGTTCTCTTTATCAGCATGACAGATATCATAGTAGCAGTAATAATAATAATAATAAGTTGTTATACCAGTTATTCTTTACATTCCAGATTAAAGTAACCATTAGCTGCAGCCTCAATATTCAAGATGGAGAGAAGAATTAAGTTAAGAACACTGAATGAGCATATAGTGTGTGCTATCTGCTCAGGCTACCTTGTGGATGCTACTACTGTTACCGAGTGTCTGCATACTTGTGAGTGTCCTTATTACTAACACACTAACAGACTAACGTGTATATATACAGGTATCATGTTTCTACTGCCACCTCCTCCACACTAACACATATTTATATTCAGGCATTATTATGTTCTTACTCCCGTCTCCTCCACACTAACACATAAACCTAACCTAACCTAACCTACACACGAACCTAACCTAACTTCCACACTAACACACAAACCTAACCTAACCTCCACACTAACACACGAACCTAACCTAACCTAACCTAGATTATATTCTTAGTATTTTAATCCCAGGCATCTCCTCCCTCTCATATATTAAAGCCTCATCGTGCTCTATTTCTTTCATTGATATTATACTCGCAAATTAATAGGGTTTTTCAAAATTTGCTTTCATTTTAACTTATAGCTATAAAATCAAGCACTACTTACTTGTCTTACTTGTCTTGTCTTACTTGTCCCGCGTTGAGGTGTAGAATCACCACGGTCGACTTGGGAGTCCACCGCCCCTACACTGTGCTTCACTCCTGATAGCATTAATTTGGTCAGGGATTGAATGTTGTGTTCAATTTCCTTGTGAACACCCTCTGAGTCTGCTCCAGTTTCTTTATCTCACAGGTTTTGTGAGGAGACCACAGCTGGCACAGGTATTCCAATCTAGGGAAAATAAGTGACTTCCATAGTGGGATTTGATGTTAGGGCTCCCTGGAAAATAAATTGATTAATTTTATTTTCTCTATTCCTATGTGTGTGTGTGTGTGTGTGTGTGTGTGTGTGTGTGTGTGTGTGTGTGTATTCACTGTCACAGTCTGCTGCTGGTCTCTTTCGAGACAGCCGGCCGTCCCTCTATGGAAAGAGCTCAGAGCTCATAGTGACCAATCTTTGGGATGGACCGAGACCACTCACACACAACACACCAGGACAGCGAGGTCACAACCCCTCGACTTACATCCCGTATCTACTCACTGCTAGGTGAACAGAGGCTACACGTGAAAGGAGACACACCCACATTATCTCCGTCCGCCCAGGGGATCGAACCCTGGCCCCCTCGGTTGTGAGCCAAGTGCGCTAACCACTACGCTAGCGGACTATATATGTAATTTTATTCTATTAGTCAGTTCTGGCTAGAAATTCTCAATCAATCATTTTTTTCATATATCAAACTAAATTCATAGCTTTAAAATTAGGATCTGTACCTTTCATAGACCCATTAAAAGTATAGATGCATGTGTGTGTGTGTGTGTGTGTGTGTGTGTGTGTGTGTGTGTGTGTGTGTGTGTGTCTCATATCAAGTTATAAATTAATTCTATATCCTTATTTACATGTTTAATAAAATCTGAAGTGTTATTACAAGCCTATATATGCTTAAAG
This sequence comes from Cancer borealis, assembly GCA_036785275.1. NCBI lineage: Eukaryota > Metazoa > Arthropoda > Malacostraca > Decapoda > Cancridae > Cancer > Cancer borealis. The sequence continues at coordinate 29,860 of JAXIVD010002363.1, read as the reverse complement.
TTATTATTCCTTTCCTTCCTTCCCCCACAGTCTGTAAATCATGTCTTGTGAAGCACCTGGAGGAACGCAACACCTGTCCCACCTGCGAGATTGTTATCCACCAATCACACCCACTCAACTACATAGCCTTTGACCGCACCATGCAGGACATTGTGTGCAAACTGGTGCCCATGCTACAGGAGGGTGAGTCTAACGGTGCTACTTTGGCTTGTTATCTACGTGTCATGAATCTACTTTGGTATGCGATCTAGAGGTTATGTTATGTTATGTTAGCCTAAACTAGTGCTCATGCTACAAGAGGGTGAGTCAATCCTTACTTTGGTGACTGATAAAGAGGACGCATTTATCTATGTTGTTTTGTATCTGTTGTTGTTGATGTTTAAAAGTCTCGCGTCAAGTCCCGAGGAAACTAAACTATAAGTAATCTTTAATTTGTTACTGATGGTCGATGGTGAAGTTTTGTCTGGTGTGTGTGTGTGTGTGTTCGTTTGTGGTAATTGCTTATTCTTCCTTGGCCAGATGAGCTCAAGCGTGAGAGGGAGTTCTACCGAGCGCGTGGTGAGGTTTGCCCCAAAGACCTGCCGCAGGCTAACGAGGAGGATCCACAGCAGGACGACAAGGCGGTTAACGACACTGACTACCACCGCCTTGATGAACAGGTGCGTCTACTAACTACCTATCACCCCCTTTTTTTTTTATATATATCCTTAACCATGGTATTGTCATTCTCTCTTTTTTTTCTTTTCTTTTCTTATTTTTACCTCATGTTAACTCTCTCTCTCTCTCTCTCTCTCTCTCTCTCTCTCTCTCTCTCTCTCTCTCTCTCTCTCTCTCTCTCTCTCTCTCTCTCTCTCTCTGTTTCTCTCTCTCACCTGTTTTCTCTCTCTCCCCCTCCATGTGGCGTGCAGGTGAACATTTGCCTTGAGTGTAAGTACCCCACGTTGGCACCACTTAAGAGGAGGTTCATTCGATGTTCTGCTCAGGCCACCATAACACACCTCAAGAAGTTCCTGGCTCTCAAAGTGCTGGAAGGACCACAGAAATACAGGGAGGTAAGTTTTTATTATCATCTGTATGTCTATTTGTATTATTATTATTATTTGTAGGGAGGTGAGTTTTATGTTTTTATTTTATCTATATATGTATATTTATTTTTACTGGCTAAGGGACAACAAAAATACGTAAATAAAATTAAAAAAATCCCGCTTCTCGCCAGAATAGAATAGAATAGAAGCTCATGTATTATTATTATTATTATTATTTTATATCTGGCTTTATCATCTGTATTTGTATGTTTATTGTTATTATTATTATTATTATTATTATTATTATATTTTATTATTATTTTATTTGGAGTGTTTTGGGTATACATATTGTGATACCTTTATAGTGAAGTGAAGGTGTAGATTATGGAATGAGTAGAAAGAGATGGTAAATATGAGTGATAACTAATATCTCTCTCTCTCTCTCTCTCTCTCTCTCTCTCTCTCTCTCTCTCTCTCTCTCTCTCTCTCTCTCTCTCTCTCTCTCTCTCTCTCTCTCTCTCTCTCTCTCTCTCTCTCTCCACAAGATTGATATAATGTGTAATGATGAGATGCTTGGCAAGGACCACACCCTCAAGTTTGTACAGGTGACCAGATGGAGATTCCGCAGTCCTCCTCTCAAGCTGTCTTACCGCCCAAGGATAGACATTTGAAGGAACACTGACACACTAGATACACACACACGTACAAACACACACATACACATACTCACACTCACATGTACACAGACACATGTAGGCTATTCCCCCCCCACCATGATGGATATTTTCTCATACCCTCATACATCTTCTTCCACTTCTTCCTATTAATGAGATTTTGTATGTATGTATGTATGTGTGTAGAGATCCTATGATGATTAAGGAAGAAAGAAATCTGCAGGAAATTGAGGTGTTCTAAAAAGGTGTTTGTTGGGATATACATGACAATTTCAAATAGGAGGAAATCATTCATTGTAAACTTTCATTGTATGTATGTATGTATGTGTGTATGTGTGTGTGATTGTGTTGTATGAATGAGTTTTGTACACAAACAGCATTTTTACAGATATATTTTTGTTTATATGTAAGTGTTGTGCTGGTGTGCATTATTAGGGATGACTTTTGTAAAATTTTCACCTGCGCACCGACCACTAAAGAAGATGGAGAATGTTGCAGTGAAATGTGTGTGTGTGTGTGTGTGTGTGTGTGTGTGTGTGTGTGTGTGTGTGTGTGTGTGTGTGTGTGAGTGTGAGATCATACTTCATTATCGTTTTGTAAGGCTAACTTTTTTCAATATCACTGCAGACAAAATGCAATAAAGTTATACTGAATTACATACAAATTTTATCGATAACCTAAATTTGTTTATTGCGAGAAACAAGAATAATGATTTGTAAGGAAATTGTATATCTGATTCATATCCAAAACATCATAATGAGCATAGATGATATAAGAAGAAAAAAAAGAAAAAAGAAAAATATATATACATACACATTAACAAGACGAACTCGTGCGATAGTTTTTGCATTTCAGAAAAAAGAGAAAAATATATATATGCAGAAGACATATATAGTAACTGTTACTGTACTATATATATATTTAAGATCAACATTTCCAATCTCAACTTAATATAGAAGAAAAAATCAGGCATAAAATCATAGATACAATAACCACAATGAAAATAAAAAAAAAATATATATAAAAAATACTCCCCCAACATAGATATAGATTCCGTCCTTATAGCTAGTGATCAATACTGCTTTACATTAACCCTGAGGCAGTAAGGAAGAACCATTATGAAAGTGTGTTAGTATGTCATGACCTAACTTAACTATAGGGGCACCACCACCACCACCTGCACCACCACCAGCATCAAGGCTTAGAGTGAGGTAGTGGATGTGTCTCCTCTCATTATTATCATTACACTTACACCACCACCACCACCACCACTGCTGCTGCTGCTGCTGTTAGTGTTGTGAGAGATGTGGTCAAACCGTGTGTTAGCGTTGGTATTGGTGGTGATTACTACGAGGTTGTTGGTGACAGTAAGTATTTCTTTTGTCATTCAGTTTGTGATTCTAAAGTTGATATTAATGAAAAATAAGATACAGTATTTTTTTTTGTCATTTAGTTTTGTCATTGTAAATATTGATTAAATGATATACAGTATTTTTTTTGTTATTCTAAATATTAATAGAGAAAAAGATACAGTATTTCTTTTTTGCCATTTAGTTTTGTCATTGTAAATATTGATTAAAAGAAAAAAATACAGTATTTTTTGTTGTCATTTAGTTTGTCATGCTAAATATTAATAAAAAAAGATAAAGTGACTATGCCATAATGATAATCTGCTGTACTTTGTGATGATAGAATTATGCTTCAATATAGAAGATAAAATGCTGATGGGGTTTCAATAATATGCTTCCTCTCTTTTTCTTTTTCTCTCCACAGGCTATTAATTTCACCCCAAACCATAGTGAGTATAGAGTTTGAATACAGGTTGTCTATCAATAATCCAGCAATCAATAATCCGGTTCCATCAGTTTTCCGGCATGAATTTCAGAGCGCAGTTTCAAATTTCCTGAGTTGGTGCATCACTGTTTTCGGGAGACACCATTTATGTTTATGTATTGATAGCGCTGTAACCAGAATTAGGTGTTTGCTCATGCCGGATTATTGATAGTCAACCTGTAGTAATATAGCTAAGAGCAAAACCATTATATTGCTTTTCATGCTAACAAAATACAGTGTTCAGAGTGTATTCTATAAGTTATTATTATTATTATTATTATTATTATTATTATTATTATTATCTACTCAAGTTATTTTACATCTAACTTAATCCACACATATTTCTTTCAGTTTTGCTACATGATTTTCAACAAATAAAATGAAAAACATCAGTTGAAAAAAAAAATCAAAATCAATATATTATTTCTAAAGATTTAAGAAAGTATTATAAAACTACTTTATTAACAACTTACATTCTCAAATCCTTATCAATTGCATTATCCTTCCTAGAATCAGTGCATTAAGTGACAATTAAAACAGTATTGCATCCGTCACTCCAATTATTACATAGCATCCATAAAATAAAAATAGAAAACACCGTATGAAAATCTAACTCACGTCTCACCATCTCACACTTCAGGGGAACCGAGATGTGTGTTTGGGTGGCGGTGGCTGGAGGTTGCAGGCGGAGACACACTCACCCTTACCTCCCCCAACTACCCGGCCTCCTATGACTACTTCTCCCACTGCGGCTGGACCATCTGGGTGAGACAGAATTACGGGGGGAAGAGAGAAGGATGGATTGTTAGTGTGAAGAAAGGAAGATATGTAGTATTGTGAACACATTTGGCATCTTTGAGAATGGGAAAATATGAGAAAAGGGAAAGGTGGATGATGTGGGTGAAGGAAAATTTGTGAATAGGATCAAAATTAAATCAAAATGTCAAATAGGAAAATAATCTGATAATTAACTTAAGCTTGTAGAATTCAGTAAAACATTCTTAGATCAAATTTAGATGTTATAGAGTAGTATAGGGTAGTGAAAAAGGGAGATATTGAAAATGAAGTTAATGTCTGGAGTTTCTAATTTGAATTGACTTGATAACCAAATAATAACAACCCATCACAGTTATTAACCACATTGATTCATTCTCCTCCATAAAGAATCACTATATCCAATTATATCCACAATAAGGAATAAAACAAGACATTTTGAAAGGGAGAAAAGATATGTATTCTATCCATTATGCCTATTTAAACTATATATGATTAAGATTGATGATGAAACTTAAGGCACAGGAATTGTTAACAAGAGATAGGTTGTGTTGTGTTGTGTTATGTTGTGCAAGACGCCTCACCTCATTGTCTTATGAGGTCCGGATGGCTCTGTGGTTCAGTACTCGTCTTGTGATCTTAAGGTTGTGGGTTCGATACATGATGTGTAGTTACCTAGTACGGAGAGATTATTTAACCCCTTTTTTAATCATTGTCCTCTGACCCACACAGCCTACAAGCAGAAATGTGGTCCTGAAGCTGAAATGTAATGCCTTCCACCTTCAGGAGTCTACGAAGGGCAAGTGTCGTGATTATCTAAGGGTACAGCAAGACAAGTAAGTGTTCCTCCCTCCTTCAGTCCTCTCCCACAACACTATAACACAATATTATTATTATTATTTTTTTTTTTGTATACATTAAAAGAGTACTGGCTAAGGGACAACAATAATACGTAAAATCCCGCTTCTCCATCTCTATAAAGTTTTACTATTACTCTACTTGTTATCAGTATGACCTTAACACCTCCTACTGTCACCATCTATACTAATCTATTTCCTTCCTTTCCTTCCCTCCTTTACTTGTTATCACTTATCACCATCCCAAAATACCTATTACTGTTGCCTTACACTCTGTTTCCTTCCTTCCTTCCTTTACTCTGGGCTCCTCTCCTCCCAGGTACTGTGGCTCCAGCATCCCGGTCATCTCCACCAAGAGCATCAAGAAGTTGGCTATCACCTTCCACAGTAATGGGAGACTTAACTATCCTGGCTTCAACTGTTCCCTCACAGCCTCCAACTCCAACACCCAACACTGTGGTGAGCTGACTAACTAACTAACTGATTGACTGACTGACTGACTGACTAACTAACCAACTAATTAACTAACTCCTTCCTTAATCTGTCTTATACAGTTAATTAAAGGGAACTCAGGTCAAATGGGAGGTAATATATATGCTTTAAGATGTATTTGATTAACAATGAAAACCTCTGACCATCAGTTACGTGTGGATAATGTTTTACCTTCCCAGCATAAACAGATTGATGTGTGTGTGTGTGTGTGTGTGTGTGTGTGTGTGTGTGTGTGTGTGTGTGTGTGTGTGTGTGTGTGTGTGTGTGTATGTGTGTGTGAATGTGTGCATGCATGTCTTTAATGTGTATACATCAATTAACTGTGTTATTTGTAATTAGTGTGATTCTCCTTGCAGTGTGTGGTGAGCAGAGCAGCGGCAGGGCAGGTGAGGCTCCCTGGGTAGCAGGTCTTGTGTATGCTAATGGTTCACAAGCATTCTGTGCGGCGTCCATTGTGAGGGAACGATGGGTTCTAACCTCAGCCTCTTGTGCTGCAAGGTATACACACACACACACACACACACACACACACACACACACACACATGTATGCTAGACAAATAGAGATATGTATAGATATGAAGACAGGATGACACAAGTGTAGTTTAGAAAAAATATGATTGCTTACTATACATATTATTGCTATTACTTTCCTAAGATTCACAATACTTCATCTGTAATCCCATCTTTATTTTCTTTCCTGTTTTTTGTTTTGTTTTTCTACAGATAGTCAGTTTACTTTGAAATGTATTTAATTATTTCCTTCCTACAGAATCAAATACAACAAGTATAACTATGCTGTCTTAGTGGGGGAAGGTGAAGGCCGGACTGGTGTGCGTTTACCTATCAAGAAGGTGTTCCTCCATCCTGTCTCCCTCCATCGACTCCCTCACACTGAGTCTGACCTTGCCTTAATCCACCTCAAGGAAGCCATCACCTTTCACAGTGGGGTGACACAGCCAGTGTGTCTGCCACTCACCCCTGCACACCACCGCCCGGCCTCTCGCTCTCCAGGTGGGTACTGAGGGAGGGGAGGGAGGGAGATGAAGAAATGTGAGGAAGGAGGTTGGAGGGAGGGAGGGAGGGAGGGAGGGAGGGTATCATTGTAATATATAGTGCTTTAACAAGAGTGAGATTCCCTATCATAGTACGCACTTTGAACTCCATGTAGATTTAATTATACATACCATAGAATATTTCCTCCTCACTTATGTATATTTTCAGCTCATGACTGCTTTATAGATATATCGTTTATTATTATTATTGTTATTATTATTACTATGTAACATTGGGGAACAGGATCATTGCTTGAACTATAACTTGGATTATAAAACTGTTGATAAATGGTAAAATGTGTTCAGAAATAGAGTGACATATGCTCGTACTTGTGTTTGTGTGATCACTCTACTATTATATGTGTGATAATGTTTCATGATTTTTATTTACTGTTCATTCATTTATTTTTGGAATCCAGAATCAAGTATCAAGGTTAGAGAGAGGTGGATCCTAAATATATTACAGGTTATAGAATAATATAATCCTATCTTCTATTTTTTCTAGTTTTTCCTATTGAAGTTTGCTAGTCAGTGGACAGAGGAGCAAGAGAGAGATTAATCCTATACATACTACAGGTTATAGCATAATATAATTTAACTTGAATTTTTGCTTCATATGTCCAGTTTTTTATTGAAGTTTGCTAGCCAGTGGATAGAGAAGTACAATATAGTGATTCAGTGTGTTGATCATACACTCTTCCTTCTCACTGCTACTTGTGTGATCAGTGTTGCAAGGTTGGCGAAGGACTGAGGTGAAGGAGGAGGAGTGTCCCTCAAGTCACCCGGGTCCAGCTTGGCTCTGTGGTCAACCTAAAGACTCCTGTCACCCGGAAAAGGTTGGTCAAGATGCTGGGAAATGAAACCAAAACTTTCTTCAATGGAAATATATAAAAATTACGAAGCTTAGTGAACCTATACGAAATGTTTCACTCAGTTGTGTTATTGTCATTTGTTTTTGTTATTGTTTATCTTAATTAACCAGTGATGTATAAGTTGTTATTGTATTATATATTTTTTTTCACTGTATGATACTTGAACCCAAAAATACAGTAAAAAATTAGGAATTAACTAAAACAATCCTTATTTCTATGATTAATATTACACCTCAGTTCTTTTTTTTCCACTACAGGGTGACCTCGGCAGCCCCCTGGTGTCAAGGGGTGAAGGGGGAGACTGGGTACAAGTGGGCGTGGCAGTAGACAGTGATGGGTGTGCAGCTGATAGACATGTACAGCTGCAGCCTGCCCGTTATGCACCAGCTGTTTACATCAGTGTCATTAGTGAGTCATTAGTTAATTTATACCTAATAATGAAAATATACCATCATGATATAATAATGATAATGAAATAATAATAATGAAAAAATACCAATGTATACCTCGGTTTATATGAAGTCTTGTATATAGTTCTCCATTATTTTTCTTATATTACTGTACTTTTAAAGAAAATAATCCCATGTTTTTTCCTTTCCTTTGCTTAATAATGAAAAAATACCAACATACACTTTAGTTTGCATGAAGTCTTATATAATATAGTTCACCACCATCTTATAATACTGTACATCTATAAAAAATAATCCCATGTTTTTTTTTTTCCCCAGAGCACCTGTCATGGATTAGTAAAACTTTAGGCAGAGACAACACCTGCTCCCACAAGGAATAATTTCACATTCTTAAGTCTCACCACACCAAGGAACATACCTTTGTATCAACGTTACAATTACAACAAAACGCAATGCTAAGTCTGCTTAAAGTCTTTATTCATTAAGAACTTATTAGCTTGTCATCAGTGTATTATGAATTTTCTTTCTTCTTTGAGACTACGTTGAAATAATCGTTTGTCTATCTTCTTTGACGCTATGTTGAAATAATCGTTTGTCTATCTCTTGGAAATCTATTTAAGGAAGGTTGTCAAGAATAATTATAAGTTTACATATGTATATGTCTTTCTAAGTCATATTCTTCCTTTCTCTAATATATTCTCAAACACTTCCTCTTCCTTCCTTCCTTCTTTCCTTCCTTCCTTCCTTCCATCCTTCCTTCCTTCTTTCCATCCTTCCTTCCTTCCTTCCTTTCCATCCATGCTTCCTTCCAACATAAAACACAAAAATACATATGCTCTGAATTTAAATGGATCTACATAGCTGTCTGATAACCTATGCATATATATATATTTTAAACTATCATGTCTAATTACGGTGATTGTGTAATTATGAAAATTGAGTATTAATTGGTATTAGATTCTTATATTGTATTGTATTTAGGGATCAAGGTAGAGGAAAAATTATATCACCATTAATAGGGAAGATATTTTTATTACTTGATTGAGGACTTCAGAACCATAAAGCTATAAGTGTTCCTCATAAAAACCTAGATAAAATGAAATATATAGATAAAATGAAATACAAAAACTAGTATATTATAGTTTGTGCTGTCAGATTTTATATTAATTATTTGAGGACTTGAGAACCATAAGGCTATAAGTATTCCCCATAGAAATGTAGATAAAATGAAACATATAGATGAAAATTAAATACAAGGAATTGATATTAAAGTTTGTTTTTTAGACTTATTGGGGGTATAACTTGAGGTTATTATAAGTCCTCAATTATTATTTTGGCAGTGCAGTTTGTGTATTAATGTATTGAAAGCTGCCTGTGTATGCTGTTAATATTAGGGTTATGATGAATATATAACGCCATTCAAGAAAGCCTTTTATTTCCATGATTATGTATGAGAGAGAGAGAGAGTGTGTGTGTGTTTACCAATATACAGATCATGACTTCTTTTCAATACAAATAGAAGGGAAAATAAATCAACCTGGCCATGTAAAACAGCTAAAATAGACACACAAAACATATTTGCATAGATACAAAAAATCAAGGAGCCGTTATAAAAACTATGAACTCAACATGCACCAAAATAAAATATTTTTCTCACTAATAACTACTTTTCAATTGATCTACAGTTTGTAGTTATTTTATATATATTTTTTTTATAATATTTGCACACAGAAGAAAGAAAATAAGGTTCATAATAATCAAAACAATCCGCTGATGATGATGATGATGATGACAACATGACTATTTGATCTCCCTTCGTGTCGGTAAGAAAATAATAGTGTTCCTCTATTATACTATAATTTCAAGGGTTCTAAGGCTATAATATAAGTTTGTGATGCACCAATTTTATGTTAGATGATAGATGTTATATAAAATAGCCGGAAATATATATAATACATCTTGGACAGCTTCCTGAGTGGTCGAACACAAGCAGTATGTGTGGATGGCGAAAGATCCAACAGCTCGGAGGTAAAAAGTGGCGTCCCACAAGGTTCTGTGCTAGGACCACTGCTTTTCCTTATAATGATCGGTGACATAGATAAAAATTTCACCTCCTGTAATGTGTCATCATTTGCTGATGATACAAGAATCAGCAAGGAAATAAAGTCACCAAGAGATGCAGGATTACTCCAGTCTGACATGAACATAATTTTTGATTGGGCGACAGAAAACAACATAACGTTCAACAGTGAAAAATTCAAAGTTCTCAGGTATGGAAAAAATGAGAACCTAAGAATTAACAACTACCAGACTGGGAAGGTGCAAATTGAGGAAGAGGAATCTCTTCGGGATCTCGGTGTGTGGGTCAGCAATGACTTCACATACAAGACCCACATTGAGAACACAGTGAGGGCAGCAAACCGGATGTTAGGATGGCTCTTTCGCACATTCCACACAAGGGAGCCTGCCCATCTACTCCCACTGTGGAAGTCCCTCGTTCTATCCAGACTGGAGTACCTTTGCCAACTTTGGTCTCCATACAAGCTGGAGGAAATAAAACAGCTGGTGAACAGAGGGTGTTCACCAGAAAGCTCCACTGCACCAGGAAACTAATGGGAAAGACTGAAGACTCTCGGACTGTACTCCCTTCAAAGGCGACGGGAAAGGTACATGATAATATATGTGTGGAAGATTCTGGAGGGTCAGGTCCCAAATTCCACGTACCAAACCGAGGGGGGAATTACTAGCCAGAGACACCCAAGATTTGGCCGAAAATGCTACAGGAGGACAGTTGAGGCAACGGGCCAACGAATAAAGACCATCGTGAGCACCAGCTTCATGTACGAGGACCCAAGACTATTCAACTGTCTTCCAAGGGACATCAGGGATACCACATTTTGCACCACCGACACCTTTAAGAAAAGGTTAGATAAGTACCTGCAGGGCATCCCGGATGAACCTCCCATCCTACACACAGCCACCCCCAGGGGGGCAACCAGCAACTCCTTGCCTGACCAGATAAAATATCTAAGGAGTGGAGGACAGTGCAGAGGCGGCGGACTCTCAAGTTGGCCATGGTGATCTTCACCTCAAGAAGAAGAAGAAGAAGAAGAGAGAATTTTAATGAATTATAGATTACAGTCAACTGGTCTCTTAAATTACTCACAGTATATTCCCTGGAAGAGGTCCTAGTGTGTGGAGGGGAGGGGGGAGGTATGTGGCTTCATTCTGGTAGCCTTAACACTAATTGTTTGTTGGGTGCGTGTGGTGATAATTCGTGCTCTGTAACTATTTCTGTTACTGGTTTTTCCAAAATTTGTCTAGTCTAGACTCGAACTTTTCCACCTAGTCAGCACTCACCACCCACTCTTGTCTTGTCGTAGTTTTAGGTGTTACCACCACGGCCAGCCTGAGGGCCCACCGCTGCCACACCTCACGTATTGGAGCTGATCAATGATCGAGTTTGATGCTGCTCCACGGGAAGTTGGGCCGTGTGGTACTGGAGGCTCATCTGGGATGTTTTCCAGGAATTTGTCCATCCTCCTCTTGAAAGCCTCTGTGCTGATTCCCATTAGGTCCCTTATCTCTCTTGGGAGACAGTTGAAGAGTCTAGGGTCAGCACAGGTGAAGCTTTTCGCCTGGATTGTCTTGAGTCACTGGGAGCAGTTGCTGAGGGACCTTCTTGCACAGGTCCTTCCAAACCTGGGGTGATGTTGTCCAATAATACCATCTCCTTCATTTTGTGATGGGTTTGGTACTGTGCCCTCCAGGACTTTCCAGACGTAGATGGTTATGTAGCGTTCTCTGTGCCTCTGCAGCGAGTAGAGTTTGAGGGATTTTAGCCTCTCCCAGTAATTGAAGGAGTCCCTAACTACCCTCCTTGTGAAAATCCTCTGGACTTGCTCAAGCTCTTGGATCTCCTTGATTTTGTGTGGAGACCACAGTTGGCATACATATTCCAGCTTGGACACTACCAGGGTCTTCCACAGTGGTAACAAGTGTTCAGGCTTCCTGGTCTTAAAGGTCCGGAGAATCCACCCTCTCATTTGACTAGCCGCCGTAGTGGTATGGGCTATATGTGTTTTAAAACCACAGATATTGCTCATCCACACCCCCAGGTCTCTCAGGGATTTCTTTGTTTTAATTTCTTCGGTACCAACTTGATATTGGTATGCTTTGAGGTGGTCATTTGGTCCATACTTCATTGATACAAATTTTTCATTATTGAAAATCATGTTGTTTTCTCTTGACCACTTATATATTTCTTCCAAGTCTTGTTGAAGACTTTCGGAATCTCCTCTGGTGGTAATTTCCCGAGAGATCCTCGTATCATCTGCAACTCTGGCAATTCATTCCAATTATTAACAACACTATAAAGAAACAAAAACTTTCCGAGATCCAGCTTAGGGAAGGTCGCATACTTGGTTATGTTAAGAGGTCAATGCTTGAGAGTTTAGGTGGTCCACCGGTGCTCCCGAAACCTGCATGTGTTTTGTGTGCATCGTGTCCGGTATTGAGTGTGTTGCCGCCGTGCAGTGTTCTGTATCCTGGCACTCGTGGTTCATCCCATAATTGACTCAGGACTTTATCCAGCCAGGACTTGAACTTGTCTACAGAGCAGCCAGTGAGCTTCCTTACTTATCTCGGAAGGCAGTTAAATATTTTGTTGGTAGTGCATTTACTTTGCAGGTGTGATCCTTTCTCTGGTTGAATTGTGGTGTTAGTGTGTGTAAGTTATGGGGGTTTGGCACGAGCTGCTCCAGTATTTTCCATGTATATATGGTTGTGCATCTCTCTCCCTCCGTATTTTCTTACGTTCTTCATACACCTTAATTATATGCATATAATAGTAAGTAATCAATTATTTATGGAATCTACGAATAGTAGGAAGTATATAAATACCTTAATTACTTTTGCAGGAGTATAATACGTAGTTACTGTTGTGTTGTGAGTGTGATGACAATGTTGGTTCATCCCTGCACTAAGGACCAGCTGCCAAGCCTCAAGGACTTCACCTTAATTCTAGTGAGTCATTATTGGTGTTGGATAATATGGAGATAAGGCTAGCCTACTAATTTTGAGGCCTTGTTTTTTTTTTTTTTTTTGCTTGAATAAGTTTTCCGGATGTTGATATATATTGCATGATATTCTGCAACCTTAATTCTATTTGACATGTAAGTATATTAACCTCGGGGGGAGATGCTAATATTATCTCCATATTACCCCTTGTTTTACTCTAAGCCAGTGGTTCCCAAACTGAGGTAATTTACCTCTTGGGGCTAATATAGCAGTTTTTTGGGGTAATGGAGGGGTGATAGAAAATGTCTAGTTTTAATATAGCCATATATAACAATATTAACAACATTTTGTAATAGGGGTAGCACGCCTAGGCCTAATGTAGTATGTTAAATTGGGTAACAAGATGAACAAGTTTTGGAACCACTGTCCTAACCAGTAGAAGGGAGGGAAGAAGTGAAGATGGTGGTAACTGGATAATAAGTGTAGACTGTAGAGGCTGAGCTGTGTGTATTTACAGAAAAAAAACTAACACACAATAATATACAAATAATAATAATGTTAATAATGATATATATGATGTAACAAATGACCAACTAACAATCAGATTACTCAATGGTTTTGTAAAGTTGATGACAATGACTTTTAACCTAACAGTGAACATTTATGAAGTGCAGTGGTGCCAAAGTTGATACCTAATGTTACTCTTGTTTGCAGCCTTCAGTGAGTGTTGGCAATGCTGGTCAGCTGGCGGTGGACCTTCTCATCACTAACCTGCAGTGTGACAAGGTGTGTGTGTGTGTGTGTATTTACCTAGTTGTTTCTTACAGGATATTGATTATGCTCGTGATGTTTGTCTCCATATCTTATTTCATCCAATTTTTCCTTTAAATTATGAATATTGCTTGCATCTACTATCTCGCCATTCCAACCATTCCATATATCTAACGTTCTATAAGGAAAACTATATTTCTTGATGTCTCTCACACATGTTGTCTTTCTCAACCTATAATTATGTCACCTTATTCCCATATCATTCTTTACTAGATCGTCTCTGTCCACTTTCTCAATACCCTTCAAGTGCCTGTACGTGGCTATAATGTCTCCTCTTTCCCTTCGTTTTTCCAAAGTGAAGAGGATTAACTTATCCAGCCTCTCCTCATAAGACAAGCACACACACACACACACACTCCTCATAAGACATACCCTTCTAACTTGGAGCCAGTCTCGTTGCCGCCCTCTGTATTCTTTCTAATTTTTTTTTATGCTTCTTTTAATGTTGGGACCATGCGACTGCTGCATACTCCAGTTTTGGTCTTACTGTCATAATCAATATCTTGATCATATCTTCATCCCTATAATGAAAGGAAACACTCATGTTAATTACCATCCCGTATGTATCATTTGTGATCTTATTGATGTTTCTCTGCTGATAAGTTATCTTGAACAACCACACCCAAGTCCTTCTCAACACTTCCCTTATTTATTACTTCCTTTCCCATCCTGTAAGTCCATCTTGGTCGTCTTTCTCCTTGGCCCATTTCCATCATTCCACACTTCTTTGTATTAAATTCCATTTTCCAGATATTACTTCAATCATAAATTTTATCTAAGTCCTCCTGTAATTTTATACAGTCTCTTACTTTTCTAATTTTGCCCAACAGTTTTGTGTCATCTGTGAATAGGCTCATGTAGTTTTCAACTCTTTCCATCATGTCATCTAGGTATATCATGAACATCACCGGTGCCAGCACTGAGCCCTGCAGGACCCCACTCCAAACTTCCCTCCATTCCGATGCTACATCTCTTATAATTGTCCTCATTTGTGTTGCCGTAAGGTAGTCCTTCATCCATCTTAACACACTTTCCTCCAACCCTCCTATATTCTCCAGTTTCCATAAGTCTCTCATAAGGCACCTTGTCAAATGCTTTCTGTGTGTGTGTGTGTGTGTGTGTGTGTGTGTGTGTGTGGTGTGAGTGTGTATGTGTGTTTTTTGATGATTAATTAGTAGTCTTCTGCATCATCAATACCATGGAATAAATACAGTAATCACAGTCAGTACTATTAAATTACATGAGCATTTATTTTATATTATTATTTCTACCTCATCTTTTTTCTTTTCCTCAGTGGCTAGTCTTAGAGGTTGCATGATGGCCAGTGGGGAAATACTATTATAAATGCTATGATCTAAAGAGCTTTTATGGCATCAAAACTTAATCTCTCTTGGTACAAGCAATTATGCATTAGACATTAGGTTTTTGGTTAGATTTTAAAGATTATTCTGTATTTCTCTTACTGTAAATGTATATGACCTATGATTGTAATGAAAGTTATTATTATTATTATCATTTATTACAGGTAGCCATAGTGCACCACCCAGCATTGTACCCCTTGGTGGGAGGCAGTCCATATGACCCTGACAGCCAGGAGGTCACCACTAGCGCTGACCTCTACCTCATCACCTCACAATCCTTGGCGGTGATGCAGATCAGATCACCTCTTATAAAGGTACAGTGTTCCTCCATTTTTGTGGGTTCCAATTTTGTGATATTCCAATTTTATGACCGAGACTAATCTCCATCTTTACAATTCCAGGTACAGTAAAATGGTCATTTAAATAGATTTTCTTATGGATAATGATAATGTTTGTTTTTCTGTATTTTTCTTTATTGTAGGATGTATAATTACATGTATTTGTGTACAAACAAGGGCAAAAATATGACTATAATCACCATAAGGTTAATGATTCCAATTTTGTGAATTTGAATTTTGCGGCTTGCAATGTTGACAAATTTCACACAAGATTGGAGGGAACACTATGGTTATGTAATATTATCAACAGGCTGAGAGATGTGCATTCCTGAGCGAACTGACAGCGTGGTGCAAGGAGGCCGGGATCAGGGAGGTGGTGATGCTGGCTTCATGCAATGCCTATGAGCGATGGGACAACAGTCAGATGACCGGACCACAGCTGCGTTACCTCACCTCAAGGACACCACAGCAGCACACACAGGAACTGCAGTGAGTGCCTGTGTGTTATCTTACCTTGCACCCTGTGCAAGTTAAAGATATGGATTTTAAAGTGTAAAAAAAAGAAGCTATACTTGTTATATGACCAATGGAGTTTAGGGAGTTTTTTGTTTTATATATTTATTATTATTATTATTTAGCTGTTGATAACATGTACAGTACATGATTTGGTGGAACATCATAGTTTGTAATATTTTGTTTGGCCGTTAAATGATGACTTTTTCTTGAGTGTAGACGTTCTCTTTCCCAGTGTAGTGCATGAAATTGTGATTTACTGTTGAATTTACCGTTGAATACGGGTCGTATGAAAGCAATTTGATTATGTTTGATCCTCTCTTGAATATAGTTTCATTGGTTGTTTTAATTGGCTTTGTCTGACAGCTTTTGTTAGTCCCAAAGGGGACAGAATTTACTCAGGTCCTTTTGTGTCTATAAGTTAAACTTATTTTGAGTGCATTTATGGAAGGAGGTGACACTACTTGTTGAGGTAGTTGGTTCCACTTGTTGATGACACGCTGAGAAAAGCTATTCCTCTGTGGTTCAAGCCAGTTTCTACACTTGAATAGTTTCTTGCTGTGGCCACGAAGATCAGTGTTGTAATACTGATGGTGGTGGTGGTGGTGGTTGTGTAACCCTTCCCTCTCCTCTCCCCCTCATCACCAACAGGTCTGCCGGTGCGTTGGAGCTTGAGAAACGCACAGATGAACATGGGGTCCAACAGCCTTTCCTGTCTGGGGCTGGATTTGTGAAGCAATTCATGCAGATATGGTATGTTAGTGTTAATTAGTACACTGATCACTGTTTATACATTATTTAGCTTACTTATTCACAGTTACACAGATAATGATATAAGTAGGATCATCAATCATTACCTTCCTAATCCAAATCCAAATCCTGTCCCCTTACCTAATCTGAATCCCTATCCTTATCCTAACCATTATCCTAATCCTACCCAAGCCCCTTGAATCCCCTGTACAAACCCTGCACATTATGCTGCCTGATAGCGGCCTTCTGCGGGGCACACTTCAAAAATCAGGAAAATTATCAACATTCAAAATATGCGTGTGATAACAGTAATAGTTACTCCTTGTTGGTGTAGAAAGTGCGGTAATGAATAACTAGTTTTAATGATAGTGTGTCTGCGAATAAAATGAAAATCCATTATTATATTCATGTCAGAGGTTCTATATACGTTCTATTTGGCAGTGACTTGCCCACCACCGTCCTCGTCAAGTTTGTGGAGGAGGGAGACAACACGATGGATGCCGTAGTGATACTAAACTTCCTCACCGCCTGGAGGAAGCTCAAGGATGTGAGTCATGATTCGGGTTTACACTCCAACTGCCAATACAAACTAAACAAACTGTGCTAACAAATATATATATATATATATATATATATATATATATATATATATATATATATATATATATATATATATATATATATATATATATATATAAACACACACACACACACTTTGAATCCAACTCAGTACTCCCCAATTTGTTATTATGAAACCAAAGAAGATGGAAGACATTTCCTCATATTAGCCCATTCAGCCTCTGTCTTAAAGTCCAGCATGGAGTGTGTGTAGGTAGAGTGTTCCAGCCTCTGTTGAACATTATTTTGTGGTGTTAGGTTGTGGTCTTCTGTAGTAGTAGTAGTGGTGGTGGTGAGGCTGTATTATCATTATTGTCTAGCTGGACTGGATCTGTATTTCACCTTCAAAGTGTGGCTAGAATTTTCAATTTGGTAAATATATTTGCTTGAAGGGAGGTTGACAGTTAATAGAGATGAAAGGTTGTTTCATGCTGCTCAGGGGTTTGGTATCGTTGAGATAGGAATTAATAATTGATACAAGGGTTACCTTAACACAGGTTATAAGGGGTAATCTTGCAGTAGGAGGTCACACCCTTGAAAGGTTGGTTATGGGTTTAGGTCCTGCTAAACATATTGAATTTCTTGGTTAAATAATGATTTTTTAAAACCTATGTTTAGACTAGGTGTTGAGTTAAGTTTACATCCCATTTAAAAGGTGTTTGCAAAGACAAGGCATTATGGGTTCAGGGAGACCTTACCTTCCTCTCTCTTTCTACACTTTGTCTTCGTAAGGACGAACACAGAGGAGGGGCTTACCAGAGCCATCGCTCTATGTCTCTTTTTAACAGTCACAGGTAATACAGGGTTAATGAGTGTTAATTTGTGTTGTTTCTTTATGCTTCAGGCAAAAGCTACACCCTGGAAGATGCCATTCTCGTGGAAGAACATGTTTGGGAGACCAACGCCAAGGGAGATTTACTGAACTAATAGTAAGAGTAATAGTATCACAGTTTTGTATGTGTTGATGATTGCAATGTTTGTTTTTGAATGAGTTTTTATGGAAATTATGCATTGGATGTTGCCAAGAGTGTGTTAATAAAAATAATAATGATATATAGGGAGAGGCGGTGATCTAGTGGCTAGCGGTCGGGCATACCAGCTCAGGGTCCTGCGTTTGAGCCTCGGCATGGGCTGGCCACTTTTCTTTGTTACTACCACCGAGTGGCCTAAGATCACCCACATGCTGCCATAACACCATCCTTGCCGGGACTGCAACGTTATATGCGCGAGGAGCTTCTGCTGGCAGCATGAGCCTATCAATAAGAAGAAACAAGGCGTCACTTAAAAAATCTAACCTGCGCTACTCACAGGCGGAGGCCACCATCTAAGATCTCCCTGAAGCCTACCGGCGCCATGGGTAAAAGATTAAAAAAACGTGATTTAATCTTTCCTGTGTAGTACAAAAAAGAAACTTGCTTTGGGTTGGGCTCCCACCCTCGCCCCCACTTTTTCTATATCATAAACCGTTGGCGCCAGTAGGCTTTTATAGAGACACAGATGGACTTGCCTCTTGCCTGTTATTTGGCGTAGGTTTTTTGATTTTTTATAGTGACACCTCAAATATTTACGTTTTCTCTTGAATTTGTTGAGAACTAGAGGCTAATTGCTGCTAAAGCCTCAAATGTATATAAACATTGTAAGTCCCGTTTGAGGACAGTATGGCAGCAATTTGGGTAGTCTTTGGCCACTCGGCAATGATATCAAAGAATGACAAATGGCCAGCGGATATCGGATTACAGCTAGGGACATACTTATAAAACTACAGGATATACATGCAAAACTACTGTATTCTGGGTGAAGATAAGTGCGTGTTGTATTATGTTGTACTGGTGGTGTTTGAGGAGTGACTACCTTTTATTTATTTATTTATTTTTTACATGTACTAGCTAAGGGACAACAAAAATATGTAAAAAAAAAATATCCCGGTTGTCGCCAGATCTGCTGTTTAACTTACAAAATGCATCAATTGTTTTATTTAGTTTATGTCTTGATTTGATTTTGTATGATATAAGAAGAAAGATTCTGTGTTTTTGTGGAGTAAAGAAGCACAATATCCTTGATACTCTCTAGGTGTGTGTGTGTGTGTGTTTACAGATATAATTTTTCTTTTATTAATTTCTTGTTTATTTATTTTTTTCTTCATTAACGAACCAATGAGCATGATGCACTCTCGGCAATTTTGTGTGAAATATGTTCAATGTTATGCTGGAAAACTTGAGCATCAGGCTGGTGTTAGTATAATGCAATACACTTTCATAAAAATCTTTGAATATAATTAGTGTTTATGAGTCCTTTCTATATATCTATATATATATATATATATATATATATATATATATATATATATATATATATATATATATATATATATATATATATATATATAGTTTATAGAAAGACTGGTTTATTGGTGATCTTCTTGCTTTTCTAACTGAATCTTGGTCATCCTTGGTCTATCCTTTACTAAAAATCTAAACTGGCAATTTCATATTTTTTCTTGTTCTTGGTCAGCTTCATCAACCCGTCTTTATACTTGGTCCCTGTTCTTGATGATCTGTTTCCACTTGCATCTATCACCTGTCATGTTGGTACCCAGACCCTTCTCTCTCATATCTGCTGCTATGCAATCTTTCCATCTTGTCTTGGGTCTTCCTCTCCTTCTTCCCTGTACTTCCATATCCATCGTTCCTTTCTCGTCACTTTCTCCATTGCTTCTCATGACGTGCCCGTACCATCTAAATCTTGCCTCCTGTGTCTCCTTTAAACCCTCCCTCACCGTCACTGTTCCTCTGATCCTTGCATTAGTTATTCTGTCCTCCATTGTCACGCCACACATCCATCACAACATCCGCATTTCACCTACTTCTATCCTCCTCTCGTTTATTTTTTTCACAGGTACTGCCTCCGCCCAGTACATCATCGCTGGTCTTATAACAGTTTTGTACACCTTCCCCTTTATAATTTTAATGCATTTTTCTGTCGCACAATATTCCTGATACTTCTCTCCAACTTTTCCATCCCGCTTGTAGTCTTGCAGTTATTTCCTTTTCTTCACTACTGTCTGCTGCTAGAGTGGATCCTAGGTATTGAAATGCATCCACCTTCTTCAGCTCCACACCATCCAGTCTGATACTTTCACGTCTTTCCTGTTCCTGCTCTGTACACATCATATATCCTGTGTTTGTTTTACACTGATGACTAGGAGGAGGAGTGAGGCGGAGCCTAGGTACATCATTCAACACTCAACACACACACACACCTAAACATACTCAAACACCCACTTTCTACCCCCAAACACACCCAATCATACCAAAAAAAACTTTTTACCCCCAAACACCCCAAAAAATTGCACACATACAGTGGAGTCTCTCAACTAACGCATTTGGATCTAACGAATTCGCATCTAATGACCCTTTTGAAGCTCTACCCCACCTCCAATCTAACGATCCAAAATTCAGATCTAATAGCAATTATTTCGGGTTCTCGGGATCAAATTTCAAACTTCCTGCTGATCGTTGAATTTTTGCTGCACCCCGGCATCCCTCCCTCCCTCCTCATCACTTTCAGTGTTGCCAGATTGGGCTACAAGTAGTTGATTGGGCTATCTTTTTATGCCATCTGCTACTAATTTTTGAAATCTGCTACTTGCAACTTTTTGGGCTATACAATTTAGCTCAAGTGCGATATTTTTTTTTTTTTTTTTTTTTTTTTTTTTTTTTTTTTAATTTAATTTTTTTTTTTTTATAATAATAAAAAAATTAAAGCAAATTTAGGCTATTTTTTGAAAAAATTTCTGGCAACACTGGTCACTTTCGTCAGTCCCGCGCCATATTTCAACCGTGTTCCATTGCGTTTCTCTCATGGTTCCCTTTTTTTGTCTCAAAATAACACTTGGAAGGGCAAAAATAGGTTAAAATAGGGACTCAGCTGAAGTTTAGGCACCAATTACAATTTTCTCACAAGATTATGTATATATATATCTAACGCAGTTTTTTTTGCACCAATTATTCGTTAGATGGGAAGTTCTACTGTACCTAACACTGCTTTTTGCGAGCCTCGGCTTCAGCAAAGGCAACCACAATGCCCTCCATGTCCAAAGACCGGCAAACATCACGCTCAATTGACACAAGTGCCAGTCGTGTGTGTGTGTGTGTGTGTGTGTGTGGTCCCGCTTTTAAAAAATCTGGTCACATAACTCAATTATGCATTGACCATCACAGAATTTCAACAGGCGCTCACACAATTTATTGCATTCAATTCATAACCAGTCGTTGCCTGGGGCCCCAAGCCAGCTCGGGGCCCCAGGAAATTGCTTGGTTTGCTTGCCCTGTTGTGATGGGCCTGGGTATGCGAATAGCGAGGGGTGAAGTGGGCCTGACTGCCACTTCAGGCGGGCAAGGACCATGCATTCAAGAATCTTTGCAGGACAACTTAGAAGGGAGATCGGCCTCATTGTTGTCGGATCCTTGGGCTTTGGGATCGGCTGGATTGTAGCAACTTTCCATTCAGATGGTAATGCTCCAGTTTGGAGAGAAAGGTTGTACAGTGAGAGGAGGGCTGTTTTGCTTGTGTGTTCTAGGTGAGGCAGCAATGCCAATGTGTGTCTTCTGTAACATGAGTTTTATCAAATTCACACATGGTTCATGATCCTTTAAAGTTAAAAAACATTGATATTTAGTATGGGCTCCCATGGTATGACGTGAGGAACGTATGGAATTTGTATATAGTTTGTCCTAACCTAGAATTTGTGCCATATAATATCAACAGTTATGCAAAAAAACATCTTCTCATTGGGTGATGGAAAGCACATGAAGAAATTATGAAAGTAGGTCACATCAGATAATTCACTAGATAAATAATTCATAATCAATAAATCACTCATTACAACCACTTCAATGATATCACAGGAGTGCTCATTACAACAGGTGTTCGTAAACCCACAGTGAGCGAACACTGCATCACTACGGGAAATGAATACATATCTGCGTAGATAAGGGAACATTTTCCCATAATCTATATTTCGAGAACAAAGGATATCGTTGTGTCTCAACCCAGCAAGACGTTGTGCACTCCGTTTTGTAAAATGGATATTGAAAGTTCCTTTTTCTAAGCTTAACTCGGATAAAAATGGTAGTGATATCAAACAAGGAAGCATTGTACCTTACATTACAAAATGATAATCAGGCACGACCACACTTTTATAGTGTTAGCGGCATTGACGTCATTTTTGGTATCTTTAAATAACGGTTATAGACTATAATCAATATATCTTCAAATAATGATAATAGGCTATAATTTGGCCGCCCACTTACTCGGAAAAGCCAGTGGTCACTGGCTGTTTTAATATTGAACTCGGTACACACTTTTGGGAGGGCCTGCAAGCAGCCGCACATTCTGAACATGCGCGAGCAGTCTCGCCTCGCCCTCGTGATTGGCTGCCCTAACTACCTAATCTGCCTAACCTTACCAAAAGTAACTTATATGATACTGGGCAGTGGAAAGCATGGCACTTGCATAGTAAATTTATGTATAATTTGGAAGATAAAGAAAAAAAAATAGATACACTAGGATAGGCAGATTAGGTAGGTTAAAGCAGCCAATCACGAGGCGAGACTGCTCTCACATGCTCAGTGTACGGGGAAATAGCTGCTTGGAGGTGTAGCAGGATGAAATGTCTATCCAGGATAGAGTGGCCCCGAGAGAGAGAGAGAGAGAGAGAGAGAGAGAGAGAGAGAGAGAGAGTGTGTGTGTGTAGCGTATAGACGAGCTACTGGCAGGTGCCAAGTGGCAGAGCGTCAAGGAGTGATGGAGAGCGGCGGGAAGCTTCCCTAGTCTGTCCATCTTTCTAATGCAAGAGTTAACCAGTATCTTCACTCTTTCATCCCTTACATAAGTAAATTCTGGAACTCTCTTTCTGTTTTTCCACCTGCCTATGACTTTAACTCTTTCAAAAGAGGAGTGTCAAGACACCTCTAATGTTAAAATGGATCTCCAACCCCTGCTTCTATTTCTCCTACTATCCTCTTTACAGGATCTGGTGACAAGCGAAATTTAAAAAAAATGTATTTATGTTATTCCTTGGCCAGTACGCTTTTAATGTAGAAAAAAAGAAGTAATGTGATATAGGAATATTTAGTGGGCCGAAAACTTGTCTAAATGAAACTTTCGGCCGAAATGAGATACACGAATGAGAGAGAATGAGAGGCAGGGGGTGTAGTTATGGAGGATCAATATACGTGTGATGTTATAGCAGAGGTATGAAGGAGTGAAAACTAGATTTTTGCTCCTTTGTTTTTCCTTCTTCCAGCAAGTGTGTGGGAACACACCTATATTATATATACAGAGGTGGGCAATCGGATTCGGAAGTCCGATTATCCGATTAATCGGATTCGCATTTTCGAATCGGATAATCGAATCGGACTAATCCCCGCCAAACGAATCGGATAATCGCAATCGGACTGCCGAAAATTTAAAGCGATTTGCGATTAATCCAGGTCGACTTCGTCTTTGTATGTTCGCAATAGCAGTTTCTTAATAAATGTTGCTATATTTTTCTCAAGTAAATATTTTTTCGCTTTATTCTATTCACACTTTAGTATTTTCTCTATAATATAATGCGCAAAATATCATGATTAATTATTAAATCATATAAATTATAATAAAAAGGTTATATTTTACAAGTATAAAAGTTGGTATAATACATGTTTAGTTCTGGTTTTTCGTACGCGTCTCATCGGTTAAGTGACGCGCCGCACCAGTTTAGAGCCAGTCGTCGTGAGAGGAAGTGCTGCTGCTGCTGCTAGGGCAAAAAAGCATTAAATTCCCTTTAGAAACATTGAAAATAGCTTTAAAAACATTGAATCGCTTTTAAAAATATCGAATCGCTTTTAAAAACTTTAATCGAAATCGGATAATCGCTAATCGGACTTAGATTTTTTGGCAACCGAATCGGATAATCGAATCGGACTTGACGAGCTGGCGAATCGGTAATCGCTAATCGGACTTCAATTTTTTAGAATCGCGCCCACCTCTGCTATATATATATATATATATATATATATATATATATATATATATATATATATATATATATATATATATATGTGTGTGTGTGTGTGTGTGTATATATATATATATATATATATATATATATATATATATATATATATATATGTATATATATATATATATATATATATATATATATATATATATATATATATATGTATATATATATATATATATATATATATATATATATATATGTATATGTATATATATATATATATATATATATATATATATATATATATATATATATATATATCTGAATTAATCTATGAAACTTCCAAGAGCTACTGTACGTACATGCTTGCGTAATGCAGGTTGTGAGAAAATGTACGTAATGAACCTGATACGGAGAGGGGCGGTCTTGGGTATAATATCTGTTTCTGGTACCGCTATCTGCATTCACTCTACGTCCACGCTACAGTGTAGATCTTACACCTACAGCCATGGATCCACGCTCGTTCCTCCTGTTGGCACTGGCCATTGTAAGTATGTGTGTGTGTGTGTGTGTGTGTGTGTGTATTTACCTAGTTGTATTTTACAGGGTTCGAGCAGGGCTCATTATGTCCTGTCTCCATATCTATATTTATCCAACTTCTTAAAATCATGTATGCTGGCTGCCTCAACAAGCTTCTCCCTCAGTCCATTCCATGCATCCACAGTTCTATGTGGAAAACTATATTGCTTGACATCTCTTGAACATCGACTCTTTCCAACCTTCTTTGAATGCTCTCGCGTACGTCTGGATGCATCTTCCGTCAGTATCACCAGGTCTTGTTTGTTTATCTTTTCCTTCCCACTAACGATTTTGTACATGGTTATTAAATCTCCTCTCTCTCTCTTCTATCTTGCAGCGTTAGCAGTCCCATTTCCTTCAATCTATCTTCATATTCTAGATCCTTCAGTTCTGTGTGTGTGTGTGTGTGTGTGTGTAAGCCGTCGTCTCACATCATTTCTTATATCCCCAGGTTCCCGCCTCTTCCACCCAGATCACCTGTACCAACACAAACCAATGTCTAGTAAGTTGCGAGGGCTGTACTGGCATCACCATGATTCCTGACCCTATCAACTGCTACCGCTTCTACTTTTGTGACAACGATCAGCTGCTTGATGACAGTTCCTTCGACTGTCCTCCTGCTCAAGAGTTTAACCCGCAACTTAATAAGTGTCAGCCTGATCTGGACGGAGAATGCACGCCCATCTGTACCTCCCCGCCAGGAGAGTGTCACTATACCTGCCAGCCAGGTGATACCTTGATCGCTTCTGTCTACGACTGCAATACCTATTATACATGTGATGTTGAGGGCAACTATGGTCCCACCAAGACCTGTCCCCCTGAGCAGCCTTTCTTCGATGGAAAGAAGTGTCAGACGGATGAGGCTCGGTGCTGTCACTGCCACGGCTACTGTTACCCCGGTGATGAAGGCAGATTGGCGGTGGATCCTTCAGACTGCCGCAAGTACTACGTCTGCCTCACTGAGGGAGTTCCAGTTTATTCAGGGACATGTGACAAAGGAGAGCACTTTGATGCCATTTCACGAAAGTGTTCAACCGAAGCACCTTGCCGCACGATGTGTCGTAATGTGGTAGGTGCCGACGGCTGCATTGAAAACTTCACCTGCATGGAACATGGCAACTTTGCCAAATGCCCGCTTCACTGTGTTTCTGAGTACCATCAATGCAATGAATTTAGTGACACCTACGATGTACCGAAAAGTTGCATCCGCGATTACGTCTACGATCCTGACAAAGGTTGTGTCGATGTTGAGAATTGTCACATAGGTCTGTAGGCTTCTCGCCGCCGTAACTGCATGATTTTCCTGACAGTGTTGTCTTTCCTATAGTCAAACCAGCCTATCTTGAACTCTCGGGCGTAGCTGTGAGATTCCTGCATTGTTGTCACGTTCACTGATAACAGGCCGATGATGACCTCTCTCATACTGTTAGTTGTTACGTTAACTATTTTAAGTTATATATTTTTTATAATACTGCTGCATGGTTTTATGAATGACTTGTAATTTCAGGGTAAAACAACGACTCTGTATACCTTCCATTACACTTGGCAATGTAGCTCATATGAACATGCCGCCCCAGTGTCCTTGACATGGAGCACGCCCATCGGCACTCGCGTGTTCTGCACAACCAAGCAAAATAAAATATTTGCAACGTAAATAAGTAGTTTTTAGAATATCTGACACAACGGCGAACGAGACTAACCACACCCAAGAGCTCAAGATAGGCTGTTTTGGTTTGACTAGAGATGCTTCTCAATATTCCTTTGGCAGTATGGAGTTATGGCAGTGTGACACTTCCCACCCTATTACTAGGACAATAGAGTATTTTCAAGCACGTAACCTTGTGACATGTTCATGATGTCATGGATGAGCCACGTGGGACAGACGAGTTAGTAGGAGACTCCACCTTGTTAGAGTGTCGTGGGAAATGGAGTACTGCACATATTTTTCTTTTCACTCTTTCTTTCCTCTCTCTCTCTCTGTAACATCATCAATATTATTTCTTTTAACTTAATTGAAAAAAGAAGTTGTAAATCACGAACGTGCCACAGACTTAACAAAGTGTACATATTACTGTTAACGACTGAGACATCAATCGTAATTTATCTTTTGTCTCCTATTCTTATTTGTTAATAGATTTTCAGTTCGAGACCTTCACATACCCTGTTTCCCTAGGCCATTTTGCACGTTTTCTGAATATTTGTAAAAGGCTGGTAAGACACTGTAATTATTATACCTTAATAAACCAGGATATAGTATATTACAAAATATGTGTAATGAGAACTATCACCTGCACTCTTAAAAAATAGTTTTGTATTATATTTCCTCCTTTGCAGTATCTTGCGTCACGGTAACCCTGGCACTGATATAGCTACATTTATTATTTTATTTCCTGTGTCGTGCTTATCATATCAAAGTCATGTCTGTTGACAAATGGTTATTCCCTCTCTTGCCTTGCTTTCGTATTTCGTGGAAATGGAATGAATAATGCTAAGGGATTTCACTCCTGTGCTTTCTTGATGTAGCGGAGGACTTTTTTTCATTTCCTCACGCAATGGATCGCCTTCAATGTGCGTTGCATTTGTGCAAGGTGTTGGTAGTCAGCTCCAGGATGCATTGCCAAGCAGAATCCATAAAATAGCAGGTGTACCCGTCGCAGCCACTCTTATCCTAGAGGTTTGTGGGCTTAAAGGCTGATGATGTCACAAGATCCTGCGTCCAAACTGTATACCTCAAAGATTTATTTTAAAGGGTCTCTATGCGTTATAATCACTCTTTAAAACTTGAAAATAGTTTTGATATACCATGTAACGAATATTATTTCACCATTTGGTTATTTGGTGTTGATTATAGTCTGCGCTCAGCCAATCAAGGAAAGTAGAGTGTCTGAGCACTGTAGAGAAATCAACACTGGAATGGTACAGAGGGAATGACCAACCAACGTATGCAAGTTTCTATGATAGCAGAAAAGGGGGGGGGGGGATTTACTCTTCAGGACTCGGAAAAAGTCATTAGAAGTGAAGAGTCGTGTTAGCAGCTAGATGGAAGAATAATGGATGTAAGAGGTGTATGATGTGTGAGAAAGGAGTGGATGAAACAGTGGAACACTTGATGCTGGAATACAAGAGGTATCAATATGCAAGTTAGAGGTAGCTAGTGGTAGAAGAGATTGGAGTGAGATGAGTGTTAGTAAGCAAATATAGTACCTGCTGGGCTGACTTGAGGGAAACTTCAAGTCAACTGAGACATCAAGAATATTCACACTGGGTGACTCTAGTGATCGTTGCTCTAACCCAAGTCCAAGTTCAAGTCGCATCCAAGACCAAGACCAAAACTATACAAACAAAAGCTCCGCAGACGTAGAGTCCTCATCTAGATTCTAGATATCTACATCTACATCAGCGTCCACCCCTCCCAGCAACACACCGTCATCTGCCTCACCTGTGCCTTCCTGAGGAGGCCAGATCAACTACCGCGCCTGTGATAGCATCATCACCAGGGCTCATAGTGTTCCCCAAGGGATCCTCGCAGCCCTAAAACAAGAACAACAACAACAATACATCTACATCACATAGTGGACGTTAATATCGTGTCTTTGAGCGGTAGGTGATGGGAACAGTGACAGGACAAAAGGCTCATAACCCTCTGTGTTCTGGTTAGTGACAGCAATTCCTAGTGGTCACGATTTAAACAACAAACATAGGAGTTTAAAATTCGGGTATTATTTTACAAAGCGCGCAAACTGTGTGACAAGAAAAACTAGTTCAATAATAGGAAGTATACATAAATCTAAGACATTTGTTTTCTATGCATTTTCCGTCGCAAATTACTGCTTTATAAGTACTGGTGTGTTTCGTAAAACTTTACCATGTTACTTACTTACTTTTGTTACTTTTGTATAATTTCATCCTATCATGGACGCAGCTGAGGTGGGCCTCCGCTGTGACCAGGCAGTTCAGCCTTGCTGTCAATCCTCCATGTAATGAGTGAGTTGCTGGTTGAACTGGGGTATCCTGGTATTGGGGGCTCGTCTGGTATTGTGGACAACCATCTGTCCAGCCTGTGCTTGAAGAGGTCAGGTGTGACCCCTGTCAGGTTCCTGATGGTGTCCGGCACAGCATTGAAGAGACGAGCCCCATTGTATGAGAAGCAGTTATGCATGCAAGTCTTTATTTTCTGAGATGTTGCTTCTGCCCTCTTCACATAGCATAACCGCCCTCTTCTTTGGTGTGGGTTAATTTCTATGCCCACATTTGGCACAAGGCCCTCCAGGATCTTCCACACATAAATCACTAGGTAGCACTCTCTTCTTCTTTGCAAGGAGTAGAGTCTAAGTTCCTTGAGTCGCTCCCAGTAGTTGAGTTGGTGGACGTTTTGAATCTTGTTTGTGAAAGATCTCTGCAGGGCCTCTATTCTCATGATGTCTCCTACTTTGTGAGGAGACCAGAGCTGGCAGCAATATTCCACTCGGGGCAGCACCAGGGACTTCCAAAGGGACAGCATACAGGTACTGTCTCTTGTCTTGAAGGTTCTCAGGATCCATCCGGCCAGCTTCCTACCTGTATGCACGATGTTGGTGATGTGGTTTGTGAAAGTGGCATCGTCACTCATGAGGACTCTCAAATCTCGCACTGAACTGGTTGGTAGAATGCTTTGCTGGTTTGCCTTGTAGTTGGTGTTGAGCTTGATATGCTGCTGCGTCCCATACCTGATCAACTTAAATTTCTCCTCGTTTAGCATCAAATTGTTTTGCCTTGACCAGTCCAGTACTGAGTCTAAGTCCTCTTGAAGAAGTGCCACATCTTCCTCTGTGTCAACCTGACGATGGATCCTGGTGTCATCCGCGAAGGAGGTTG
>JAXIVD010002362.1:50000-61522 GCA_036785275.1 Cancer borealis | reverse complement strand
GAGAGAGAGAGAGAGAGAGAGAGAGAGAGATAATAACAGGTAAATTGAAGGACTGAGTGGAGGGAAGAAGGAGGAAGGGAGAAGGGAGAAGGATGGTACAGGTAGGTTACAGTTTATTTTTAATTTATTTTTATTTACCCTTGGTCAGTACCCTTATGATAAAATAAAAAAAAATAAAAAAAAATATTTTGTGGACTGATTACTCTTCAGAATGTTACGGAAATTTCCGTAATGAGCGTCAGGTGCTGCTGGTTCCGTCCTTTTTTTTTTTTACATGTTTATGATTTTATTTTCTTATCGTCAATACTGTGTTGCTCAATTCTAGGAGGGCGATTTACTGGAGAAAAGAAGAAGGAGGAGGAGGAGGAGGAAGAGGAAGAAGAGGAGAAAGAAGGAGGAGGAGGAAGAGGAGGAGAAGGAGGATGTTATTAAGAAAAGATAGATGGTGAAACTTCCCCGAAAGAAAAAAAAGAGAAGGAACAGGAGAAGGAAGAGGAGGAGGAGGAGGAGGAGGAGGAGGAAGAAGAAGAGCAGGAAGAGAAAGAGGAGGAGGAGGAGGAGGAAGAAGAGGAATGATTACGAATAGAGAGAGGATGACATTTTCCCGAAAGAAAGAGTTTATTATTTCCAGGACAAATAAGAATAATGTCTTATCTCGTCTCTCCATCTACTAATTCTCTGTCCATCCTGCTTTCATATAATAGGTTATGGATACGATAATAATCTATAGACAAAGGAAATCATGACTAAGAATGGAAATTATGATGAGACTGTGAAAAAAGAAGGGATGAATTAGATATTAATCCATAGAAATAAGGAAAAAATTAAGATAAGGAAAATAATATAGCTTATAGTTAGTCGTGATATTTATGATTCAAAGTAATTATTAAATTCTATTTGAAATCGACTGAATGGAAACTACAGTAGGTATATATGTACTGAGAACAAGGAAAACTTACTCCAAAATCAATAATATGCGTACGTGAGGAATTCAAGGAGAAAAGTATAGATAATTATAATCAAGCGAAGAGGTCATGATTGAAAAAAAAAAAAAAAAATAAACAGCTTCATTGGAATTTGATTAGAAGAATAAAAAAAAGCTTAGATTCAGGAGCGTGTGATTTGATATCGTTTTACGGGAAAGGAAACACCTGTATTCTATCATCTAGCTGATAAATTTACTTACTTGGTCAGTGTGTCACTTAATTAGTTTAATTTTACGTTGACTTACATTTTCTTTCGTAATTTATTTTATTATCTATTAATTCTTTTTGCATGATATACCCCATAAATGAAAAATTGAGGAAACTCTACGCGCTTTTCTTCCACATTTCACTATCAAATTTCAGAAAAATGAATAGTTGTTGACCATCGATTTATATTTTTCACGATCTCCCTAAATTCTGGTTATGAAGTTTCCATGAGTTTTTTCATCTTTTCATATTTTCTTGTTTCGTTTACAGAGTGAAGCTGCCTTGCCTTGCCTTGTTTTCCGGTACTTCACCTATATATAGCTAATTAACCTCATTGAATCCTAGACATATTAATAAACCTCCTCATTACCACCACCAGGGCAAGATATTTACAATTGGTAGAGTTATAAGTATAGAGCTCCATTATAGAAAAAAATTTACGCGCCATCCAATAGGTATAAATAAAGTGCTCCGTTAGAAAGTTATACGCGCCACCCAAACACACTCAGCTGACAGACCAGAAGAAGAAGAAGAAGAAGAAATCAGTCTTGGGGTAAACCATAACATTTATTATCATGGAGGAATGGGAGAGGAAGAGGATATCTACCAACCCATTCCTGTATACTGATGGAAGCCTCGTTGAAACAGATGTATTAGAAGCTCAGTCTAATGATAATAATGATGGCAATAATGATGCAATAGACCCCGATCAGACGCCACAAGCTGAGGTGCCAAGCAGACAAGTGTGGACACAGGTTCGAACCTCCTCCAAGACTGCTTGCTCCATTGATATGGATGACGAAAAGGTATTGAGGAATATTTTATTTTTTACTGATTTTTTTTAACCTATTATACCGTTTGGGATATGTGTTGGTGTTTTTGTCGTAGTGAGCTTTCAGAAGAGCGGTTATTCTGATGTGTATTGTATAGATTTATTGTTTTTATTTTGGGTTCCATTGCAGTTCAAGCCAATACATATTTGTGATCTATTGATTTTTTTTGTGCCTGTTTTTGCTGTTTGAAATTAATGTTGGGTGAGAGTATTGGTGTTTTAGTCTTTGTGGGCAATCAGAACGCCAATGATTCTTGTATAGATCTTTTTAATTTTGAGTAATCAGATGTTGTTAATATATAGTGTAAATCTATTTAGTGGCTTTGAATTAGTTAAATGACTTAGTTTTCAAAGGTTAGGTTAGGAAAGGTTACATTTATTTGTTTTTATTATTTGAAAACAGGCAGGCCATATGAAAGTGTTAATCAAGAAATAAAAAAAAAAACACATAGAAATAAATAAATAACCTCTCACCCCAAATTGTACATCTATATATTTCTCCTCTTGTCCTCTTTACAGGGTCTGGCAACAAGCGGGATTTTTTCTAACCAATATTTATTTACCCTTGACTGATACCCTTTTAATATTAAGAAGAAAAAATATATATGATTACTTCTTTATTATTCTCAGTTACAGACGATGACCGGCTCATACTCAGAGATCCTGGAACGGCCGCTACTGAAGCAAGGCATAGCGGAGGATGACGAGGAGGAGGACCAAGATACGGAAGATGAAGGAAAGGAAGAGGTGAGTGAATAACCTCAAGAATATATTAGTCATTTAATATAGTCAAAATCTATCTATCTATCTGTCAAAATCTATCTATCCCATTGGTGTTTTTGTAGCTCCCATCACAGGGATGATATCATATACTTATTTACAGGTTACCTCTACATAGGCTACCACACCTCCTGTTGCCTGTACTTCCTATGTAATTATATGTATGTGTGTAATGTATTATGTGTGACTGTTATCTGTTTCAATAGAGTTGTTCATCTATCTAAGAAATTATATATTGTTCTCTTTGCACTTTTTTTCAAGACGTGAGTAGGTATTTGAAATCTTTCTCTAATGCAGCAAAGTTTACAGAGATTGCCAAATAAAGTTGATCATAATTAATTAGGTTTATCAAAGAAACAATCTATTTTATTATATTTTTAATATATTCATTCTTTTTAGATATACGTTGTGCTAATTCGGTTTATCAGAGAAACAGTGCATTTTATTTTATTATTTAGTTATTATTCATTTTCATTTCTAGATGGATGCAGTTACCCTCATTTATTTAATTATTTATTTATTAATTTATTCTTATTTCTAGATTGATGCAGTCACCCCCGTGTACTCCAACATGGACCCAGTGCAAGCGTTCCTGTCACAAGAACGTTTAAGTGCATTCATGGCTCGGGACGACTCTCTCGGGGAGCTGCCAGACTACGGGCCGGATGCAGCACAGGACAACAAGGTCAGGGAGGGAGGAAAAGGTGTTTGTTTTAAATCAAAATCTCTTGCCTCTTCGTTTTAACTCGGATTTGTAGTAGTGTGAAGATCATTTTGCAGTTTGCTTACCATAGTGATAGTAAAGAGGCAAGTGAGTGAAAGGTTATAATTGGTGCCTCTTCTCAGTTTTGTTTCAGTCTTAAACTGGTCATATCTGTTTTGAAATATATTAACTGTGATACTTTTTATTATATTTTCAGCAAGACTGTTCCATTTGTCCATCCACCCATAGCATCTTTTCTTGATTACTCTTGCATTCTTAGGGAACCGGCTATCACCAGTGGACTTTTTTTTTTTTATAACATTTTTTATTTATTGTCCTTGGCTGGTTCTCCAATAGCATATATATAAAAACCCAAGAGAATCATTGATATATTATATGAATTAACTTTGCTTACTTTAATGTAGAGAAGATACTAATATCTGCCCATCACCAACAAACTGTCTGTAGCTATTAGAAAAACAGAAAAATCATTCTTTTAACAAATATAATTGATACGGATAAGCTAGAATTATTTCCCTATTTTGCATGTGAATAGGAGCGGCCTGTGAGCCTGAAGGTGGGGAGGTGCAGCCCAGACCAGGCTGAGTCGGCTCTGCAAGGCTCGGGTTTAGTAACGCGACAAGGGGACATTATATCCTTTGTTGCCGATGACTTGCATAGTAAAATAAAACTCGCCAGTCCAGTGTCAAAGTGTGAGTAACTTGATTCTTATAAATTTGTTTGTTGTGAATACATTCTTTACTATGATGTGTCAATTGTTTTTTTGGTATAAGTTATAAATGTAATATAGGTATCACAACTAACACTCATGAATTCTTATAAAAGGCTAGATTTGTGAATACATATTTATGAATTTGTTATAGTGCAAAATACCCAAATTACAAAAGAATATATGTAGTATGGATGCTAGTAGAGAGGAAGAAAACCTCACTAGAGACCATTTTAACATTTTATTAATTTTTCAGCCTTGGTTTCCTTCCCCGGCTCTAGAAGTTCAACACCAAGCTTGCTGCGGACGGCTTTAGATTTACAAGTTCCCCCGATTGACCCTTCCACCATTAATGACATAGAGAGACACGCAAGACACATTGCCACGTCAGTTGACACACTCATTGAAAACCTCACCGGAACTCTCCATAGTGTAAGTTCAAATATAACAATGATAATAATGAGTAAGTTTATGAAGTTTGTTAAGTACTTATTTATAACTTAACTGGATGTGACTTAACTTTTTCACCTCGTAAACAAACATGCAAAAAAAATATGTTTAAACTACATTAGCCTTTGTTGGAACACCTGCTCTGCTTTTATTATACTCAAAATTCTGTGGAAAAACTCTAGTATGATGTATGATAAAGCATGACCGATTATTCCCAAAGCCATACTGAGTATTTATAATTAAATCATTGGAGCTCCAGGAAGTTAACAATCTTATCTACAATTATTCCTTCTATTATACCAACTTCACTACAACAGATGTCAAAGTTAATCGGTCTAATAGATAGATAGATACATAGATGGATTATAATTTTGTTTTGATGATGGTAAGTGTTAGGTGCACAGGAGCTGCCTTGTGTAGGTCAACTGGGGCCTTTTGCAGCCTCCTTATTTTCTTATGTCCCTCTCCTCAGATTTCTTCGTTGACTGTAGACTGCGTGGAAACTTACCGAGATGCTGTATGCAAGACTTGTGATTCTTTAGATGCAAATATAAAGGTGAGTCACACACACACACACACACACACACACACACACACACACACACACACACACACACACACACACACACACACACACATATACAGTGGCCTAATAATAAGATAAGAAAGATAGATAATGATATTCTAAGCACACATGCACTCACTCCATCCTCACATTCCCATCATATCAATGCATTGTAATCATTGGTGGAATTTCATAAGTATTATATGATTTTAGATTACTCTGAAATTATAAACATGTTTGATTTTTTGTGTATATATATTTATGGTTATATATATACGATTCTTTAGTTTAATTAGCGCCAGAAATTATGATTACAAAATGTTTCGTATATGTATGTTCATTTTGATATGATTTTAATGTTTTGTGAGTTTATAAAATCATGCACGTTGGCTGTTCCTTGTAGCCTCAGACAGGAAGTGAAGGAAGGAAGGGAGGGAGGAGGGAAAGAATGAAGGAAAGAGGGGAAGGTAGGAAGGAAAGAGGGAGGCAAGGGCAGGGTAGGATAGGTAATATTATTCTGAGTAGGAAATCTTCTATACTATATCATCTTTTCAACTTAATTTTGGAGTATGATAAATTTTTTTAAACTATACACAGTAGCCATTGTTTGTGGGCTCAGTCTGTGCTATGATTTGAAAGTTATTAAGTCAAAAGGTTGATATGTGTATAAAAAATTTTACTACTCAGAATAACCTGTCCTTCCCTCCCTTCCTCCTTCCTTCCCTCCTATCTTGTCTTGATCCAGGAGTCATAGTTGCAAGTGTGTAATTTTAAGAACTTAACTAATGCCAAAAGTAAGTTTAAATCACCATATGTATACAGAACATATATATTTCTACTTAAGAATAATTTGTTCTTTCATTTCTAGAGTTAAGTAAATATAAACACATAGGCCACCTTGTATATTGTACGTATAGTTAGTTATTTATTATTATTATTGTTATTATTTTTGTTATTATTATTATTCCTTTATACTCCAGTCCATGTACCAGCTTGTGGCCAAAACAGAGGAGCTGAGCAAGTCAATGAAACCCATTTACAAACTACAAGAACAAATGTATCCTTTTCAATGTATAGTTAGGTTAAGTTATGTTTAATGAGCTGCACTTTTTCTTTTTGCACAGCTATTTTTGAAAGTTATATTCTTTTTTCCTGAATAAGTAAATGATTTCTAACAATTATATGATGCATGAAATAACTTGGAGGAACATTTTTTCATGTTAAATTATAAATCATGTATAATTGGTTTGTTGTTCAAGATAGAGTGATTGATGAGAAAATTAGAGTGAAGACTACAGTGAATAAGAATGAGATGCATAGACAGAACTAAATGGAAACTATTACCGACCACCTTGAGTTTTCCAAAGAACAGGTAGCGGAAAAGATAGATAGTTTTGCTATGAATAATTATTTGCCTTAACATTCTTCTCAGCAAGGAAGTGAGACGCCTGCTGGACATGTTTGAAAACTTGATCCATTCGTGTGGGACGTGAAGGAAGACTGGAGAGCATCAGGTGTAAGAATGTAACCTAACCTGCAGTGATATGTACAAGTGTATTATTGTGAATATATTAGAACTGTGAATATGTCGTGTGTTATATAATTTACAATATTTCTGTACTGAATCCTGTGATATATATATGTAGATATTATTCCATAGTCATGTTGATTATTCAAGTTATTTATGTTATTTAAATTTCATTACTTTACTGTATTTAAGATTATATTTGTAAACAATGGATATGTGCTCAAGAATGCATAGTATTATCACCACAGTAGTGTATATGCTATGTATACACACTTACGTACATGCATATATACATATCAATTGTCTGATAACATGGTAGTTCATGTTTTTCGTTCATCCAAGGGTAATGTGGCTAGGTGCAGATATTTTTAGCTAATCTCACTTTCAAGCCCAAATTTATTAAGTAGAAAGGAAATTTAAATAGGTTTGGAAGCTGTGTGTATGTCTATGTGTGTGCTTACATACATGCCTTTGTGTGTATGTGTATGTACATTTCCTACAAACTACATGTCACAAATGTCAAGAAAATTAGTAGTAGTATTATGTTTTTAGAAGGGAAGGTAGAAAGCCAGTGGATATGACAAAGCATTTACACACATAAATAGTATTGTACACACACACTTATAGTCATTTAAATATAATGTGTTGCATATAGTTATGAATGAAAGTATAGAAATGAGTAACTCGTTTATTTAAAGAATCAAGATAATAGAGTTTAAAATTATCTTCCTTCCTCTTGTGCATTTATTTATCAGGTCCTGGATCCAATTTTTTGAAAGATTATTATTGAAATCGTCTTATGTAGTTAATTCATGTCCTCATCCTTGTATTCTTTTTGATTGCCTCAACTGACGATTGGAATCTGTATGTAATGATGATATACTTCTTATAGGGAGTCAGTGGTATTGCAATTAGAGAATTCAACTCCCTTAGATATTCATTCAACTTTACCATTTATCATTCAAATTTTTAAAAAGAATGTATAATTGTGGTGCTGAAATTTTCTGATTGACAGAATACCTCCTGACTTCTTAGCTCTTACAACAAGAGTGTCATTAGGTTAGGTTAGATTAGATTAGGTTAGGTTCTGTGTTTTTCCTTAAATGACATTCCTAGAGCACCAATCCAGTTAATTATTCCTCAAGTGTCATTAATTGATATAATGTGAAAGCCATTACTACTGTGTCACCAATTAGTATGCTTATTGTAAACCTCGTAAATTTAAGATGCATTCTACAAACCAAGAGATTATGTGTGTATGTGTGTATTATGTATATATATTGTGTATGTAATGAAATGAGATATAAATTAATTTAGAATCTACACTGCCTCACACTTGCTATATTGAGGGTGATTATCACACAATGAATATAATAAGTCAATTAAATGAAGTAGATAATGAGATGTATTATAAGTATTTCCAGAGACAGAGGCAAACAGTCATTCTCTGATTCTTAAATACTTACTATATACGTAGAGTTTGAAGGTACAACTAAAAATATCTTGGTAATGCTAGTAGGTAAATCAGAGAAAATGTGGGAACAGGTCCTGATGAAGTGTCTAGAATGGAATTAACTTTTTAAACTAATGCTTGACAAGATGTTTTCGGTGATGAAAGATGATCTATATAACATGAAACTTGTCTTTCAAAATTTATGACTATTTCTTAATTTTCTCTGTTACTTGAGAATACATTAATAGAGGTTGTAGCTATTGACCAAAGGGTAGAGTTGAGAACAACAAGTATTTAATGGGTGAGGTAATTGGACATCATGATTTTTTATTGTGTAACTGCAGTGGAATTACATCTAACTCATAACTTGACTTGTGGCCAAATGATCTAGCTTACATCAAGGAAGGGAAAGATAGACTGACTGGCCCATTCCACTTCGTTCTTCATATATGTAGTTTGGTCGTCATTTAGAAATTGGAGATCTCTAACTAACTTATTCCCATGGTTGACCCTAAAAGACAAGTACATAGATAAGTGAAAACGAAAGTAGTCTATACTGCAAGTCACAATTAAAAATGTCTTCATTCTACCTAGTTTATTTAACTAAATATTAAACACTTTGAATACTGTTTGAATGACCAGTAGCAGTTTTTATTTCTTCTCACATACAAAACACAATGCTGTAATACCTATATTATAACCTAAATGTAAAAAAACAAGGAATTTAATTAATAAAATAATGTAAGACAAATATATTGAATCTTTGACTTTCGTATTTGTAGAAGTATAAGATTACATTAATCAACCCAATAAGATGCGTGTTGCTGCTGATAAGACTTAATGAGAACACATAACTTTGTGCTACATCTTCATAAATTAATGGTTTAAAATTATCGATAATTAGGAGTGGTTATGACAGCTGATATCATTACTGCCTAATTACCATTATAATCGCAAGGTTTCGTCAGGGTTTTTATGATACTCTAATAGGTGATTATCTTACTAACGAGCATCTATCACACTCACTAATGACCTTCAGTAGTGAGTGAAAGGTAATATTATAATTAAAACTTAAATGGTTACTCAAGACTATTACTATTGTAAATAGACGAAAGGAAACTTAGGGTATATATGATAAATCAATATGTTTAATGTAAATATCCATTATTTTAATAGATTACATAGCAATCAGTCATGGTTTTATTCGTGGTCTTATTATAATATTCGCTCGTTTATTATCATTTATTATTATTATTATTATCCAGTATCATTATTATTACCATTGTCTTTATTATTCAGGTACATTTATCAATGTGGGTTATAAACTGAACTTCCAGATATGCAGTGTAGGCTATATTGGACACACATTTATCATTATCATTATCATTATTATTATTATTATTATTGTTATTATTATATTTGCTACGTGATGAACAGCGTGACGATGTGGTGACGTGACGGTGTTTCATCTCTTTATCTTGGTGGTGATAAGAACATGAATTAAAAAATGTAAGGCTAGTTAGTATATCAAGTGCTCAGGCAGCCTTCTACTACTTAGTTCCTTCCTCAATCATTATCTACCGGTACACCACCATACATTTAAGGTACATTAACCATACATCTTTAACCACCATAAAGTATGGTATTTGGGTATATAAATTATAACATGTATGTGAAACTTAGCTACTATACATTTAGCTTATGTGTGAACTTGGGTCTTTAAATGAGTGAACCATTGAAGGAGAAAGAGAACGAGTGTGGTTGACTTGCTATAGAAACCGTGTTTGTGTGGGGGGAAGGAGAGAAGGGAGAGGAGGAAGGGAGGGAGAGAGAGGAAGGAGAGGAGGCAGGGAAGGAAGGTAAGCTGGGAGGTCCATTGGGCGGGGAAGGAGGTAGGGAGGGAAGGGGTCTGAGTTTGGGAGGGAGGTAGGGACGGAGGAAGAGGAGTAGGTTGGGAGAGGAGGTAGGGAAGAAGAGGAGGTTAGGGGGGTGTATGGGGCAGGCGCAGAGCAGACGACGCTATTTCTGGGCCCGGCTGAGCCACTCCATGCACCCAACTCTCGCCCTTAAGAACGCCTCACCCACAATTGTGTTTGCCTCGTCATTTTGGACCTTGGTGGAGTTGGACAAGGGGGGGATCACTAGCACCAAGTCGAGGTGAGCTGTGCCTGGTTTCCTTGTTGTTTTATTAGGCTGGTGTAGTATGTGAATAACAAACAGGAAGGAGGAGGTGCAAGGAGTAAGTACTGTGGATATAGATGGACTGTATGTGTGTATGTTAGGTTGAATGGATAAGGAGGGAGAAAGAAGGTTTTCCTGTTCTTCCTCCTGGTGTTTCACGAAGCATTTTTGGAGATCTTGAAGTAATTCCCAAGATGTAGAAACGTAAGATATAGTTAAACATTGCTATTAATGCCGGTGAAACCTTCGGTATAGTATGTTTTAAATGTAGTAATTGTGTATCATAAAAATTCACATCTTTCGTTCTGTGCAGATGACCATTCTATGTATGTATGTATGTGTGTATATGTTGGTTTACGTTGTGTAGGTACCATATGATTATGAATGGCACACATAACAGTTAGATTGATGATGATAGTAACAAGTTTAATGTGACAAGTTTAGTTGGTTGAGTCGAGGTTGGTGGAGGTAGGTTAGTCGTGTATTGATTTTGAGTGAGTGAGTGCGTGGCGTCGGGCGGGGTGAAGACCTGCTGCTGCTGCTGCTGCAACCCAACAGCTGATTCCACACACATAATGTAACCATGTGTGTGTGTGTAGGGGGGGTTGGTGTTTTATTTCTGGGGCAGTTTCATACATACATTCACTTACACGTACTGTTGAATGATGATAAATCAGAATGTGTGGTTACGTACTTGGATGTATTGATTGTGTGGGTTGAATGTGTTAATAATCAATTTACTAGTGTGAATGACCTCATTTTATGGATTTTTTTTTAACGTTTTAATAGTACATATGGATGGTATCGATTTGCGTATCTAGCTGTAGATTTATTAACTGTTTATCCATATACAGATAGGGAAGTAGATATATAGTTATGAAGCATGGAAGTATTGTGATATATTAGGTAGTTATTAGGTACGTACTATAGGTATATTAGGTAGTTAGGTGTATCGTTAACAAGGTGGTTATCTTGTAATAGAATGGGACAGGATGTGTTTAATATACTGTGTTTAACGTGTGTGCTTGTCGAGGTAGATGTGTTTGTATGTGTGAGTGTACGTATGCATCTGTGTGTCTGTGTATGTATATGTGAACGTATACATAC
>JAXIVD010002362.1:17500-45000 GCA_036785275.1 Cancer borealis | reverse complement strand
CCCTACGCCTGTGACAAGTGTGACCTTCGGTTCAAGACCACAGGGGGACTTAGGCAGCACGAGAAGGTACACACGGGGGAGAAACAGTTTGCCTGCAAGTTCTGTGGCATGAAGTTCCTCCAGAAGTACAACATGACGATGCATGAAAGGATCCACACTGGGGAGAAGCCATACACTTGCTCAAACTGTGAACGAAGCTTCCGTAGTCGATCTTGTCTCGCTAAACACGTGGTACTACATGGCGGTGAAGACGAACGGCGCTTTGGATGCGACCACTGCAACAGTAGATTTTACCGCAAAGCTCACCTCAGACGCCACATTGACATGCATTTAGGAATAAAAAACTACGAGTGTGATTACTGTAAAAAGAAGTTCTGTACAAGAGGAACACTGAGGAGCCACTGTAAGACCTTCCACAGTACTGGCGCAAGACGCTTCCCCTGTAACCGATGCGGGAGAGTGTTCAAGAGGAAGGTGTACGTCAGCACCCACTTATGTGCCAACACCTCCTTCAAGGCCGTTAACAGGGATGATGAGAAGACGCCATCGGAAGGTGCGTTTGACGAGTCCACGGATTCTGAAGACAACAACTTTGAGGTGAAGAGTGAACCAGAGGATGTGGTGGGAGAAGGTGACGGAGAGGACGATGACGAGGACATGCAAGGCAGTGAAATGGAATTTGATATTTTGAGTAAAGAAGTGAAGCTGGAATGGGAGACTCAAAGCAACGTGTGAGAGTGTTGCCATCCCAGCAAAGGTATTATATAGCGGTGACGCCTTCCCTTTCTGCTGTCTGCCGTCTGCTGTCTGCTGTCTGCCTCCTACTCACTGAGGTCAGACTAGACTTAATAGTAGTTGTGATGATCATGTTTTTCTTGTCTCTAGAATAGGTAGGGAAACAAGACTTAATTATCTCTCCTCCTGAAAGGCGCCTGACCCTATACAGACACGGAATGGGTCACCATCTATGATCTGTAACCTGTTTGACCTGACCATGACTATAATAACCCATGACATCTCTGAAACCCTCACCCGCCTATCTACTTACACACACCCACACTCACTCACTCACTCACTCACTCACTCACTCACTCACTCACTCACTCACTCACTCACTCACGAAAAGAGGACGATCTAAAATTAGAAACCCTATCTCTCTCTCTCTCTCTCTCTCTCTCTCTCTCTCTCTCTCTCTCTCTCTCTCTCTCTCTCTCTCTCTCTCTCTCTCTCTCTCTCTCTCTCTCTCTCTCTCTCTCTCTCTCTCTCTCTCTCTCTCTCTCTCTCTCTCTCTCTCTCTCTCTCTCTCTCTCTCTCTCTCTCTCTCTCTCTCTCTCTCTCTCTCTCTCTCTCTCTCTCTCTCTCTCTCTCTCTCTCTCTTTCTCTTTCTCTCCTCCACCTGGCAAACGAGTAATTACTGAGTCAACGAGACACCAGATGACACACACTCTCTCTCTCACCTCCTCAAAGCTTCACACACACTCACAAAACATGAAGCTTGACCTCAACTGACTCAAAAAAACTGGACTCATGACCCTCGACAATCTCTGGAGGCAGAGCAAAGTACTACATAACACTGTTCAAGTCAAGTTCACCACGTACAGTACACTTCCCTTACGCTGCATTACACTTACACACGCAATGTCTATTATGTGATCGATTAGATGACAATGTATGTCTGATTAAGCAAGGGCAGACTGCTTTGTTAGATTGTGTTGGGTTGGGTTTCTGCTACTGTGCCAATGTCGAGGTGAGGAAGATTGAAGGAAGGTGTATTGCAAGTCAAGATTAATTCAGTGAATGTGTCAGTGTGGTATTCTATGTGACTGTATTTTGTTTTTTCGAGAGTGAAAAAAAGTCAAAGAGTAGTGAATTAAGAGATATTAATACTAGTCAAACAGCTTTAATGTTATTTCAGGTCTGGTCAGGTGTGGTGTGGTGAAGTGTGTGTGTGTGTGTGTGTGTGTGTGTGTGTGTGTGTGTGTGTGTGTGTGTGTGTGTGTGTGTGTGTGTGTGTGTGTGTGTGTGTGTGTCTGTTCGTAGGAGTGTTCGTTCATGTGTTCATTTCATTGCCACAGTATTTCACTCTAGTCAGTGAGTCATTGAGTCAGTCAGTAAGCTAAGAGGCGTGTATGAGGTATTGTATTTCCTGCCTTGTGTCTGTATGTATGTATGTATGTCTGTCTATCTATCTATCTCCTGTACCACTTTTTTCTCCGATGGTGGTCTTGAAGTGGACAAAGTGAGATCTTAAGCTTTATCGATTTATTAAATGTACTTAAGTATTTATTTATGTATTTACTGTTATTATTATTATTATTACTATTATTTTTTTTTTTATTATTATTATAATAATAATAATAATTATTATTATTATTATTATTATTATTGTTATTGGAAGTAAGATGACAAAAGCGTATCTCAGTGCGTGGATTACCGTAGAAAAAGATGGATATACAAACAAATAGGTGAATGAATAAGCTGTATTAGTAAGTTACTCGTCACAGCTTTTTGAAGTAACCTTACCTAACCCAACTCATCTTGCATCTCACGACCCGTCCAGAACTGAGGATAAACTATTATAAAACCGAGGAACAGTTACAGCCAAGTGAAGAGAGGGATAACATAGGAGGAGAAGGAGGAAGGAAGGAAGGAAGGAAGGAAGGAGTTACAGCTACGTGAACAAAATTATAACATATAGAAGGGGAAGGAAGGAGAATAATAAGGAAATAATGATTGGTCAGTCAGTTAGTGAAAGAAAATAGTGTTATGTATGTAGTATGGGAACGTGGCTTTCATACGTGGTATATATATATGCTATGATATACATTGGTGTGTTGAAAGAATGTGGTGTTACAGACTCCATATATTTTGTTGGTGAGGAAGCGCTACTTATAGAGAAATTATTTAGGAAGAAAAGGAAAAAGAGAAGATAAAATTAATATAAAAAAAATTAGGAGGGAACTATATTATTTCTTTTTCTTTTTTTGAAAGGCT
Source organism: Cancer borealis (assembly GCA_036785275.1). Classification (NCBI taxonomy): domain Eukaryota; kingdom Metazoa; phylum Arthropoda; class Malacostraca; order Decapoda; family Cancridae; genus Cancer; species Cancer borealis. Next base: position 42,006 of record JAXIVD010002362.1, on the reverse strand, counting down.
GATTGGTATTGCTTTAATTGTTATTATTATTATTATTATTATTATTTGTGCTGAAATTTCGAATTCTTTAGTAATTTTTATTCTTTTCTAGAAGGTATTTGTATGGTATGTTTTGTTTTCTGTTTTGGTTTATATGTTTTGATGTATGAATTATTAAGGAATTATTTTTTCGAAGAGGAGGAGGAGGAGGAGGAGGAGGAGGAGGAGGAGGAGGAGGAGGAGGAGGAAGAATGGGACAAAAGTTGCAGCTGTTTGTTTCTGTATAGTTTATTATTATTATTATTATTATTATTATTATTATTATTATTATTATTATTATTATTGTTGTTATTATTATTTGGAATTTATAGGAATTTATAGGAGAGGGAATCAATTTTGTAGTTTTTTGTTACTTGTCATCCTGGTATTCTATTTTATTTATTTATTTATTTATTTTATTTATTTATTTATTTTTTTTTTTTTACCTCTCATAGTAGTTAATTCACCTTTACATATCTGCGGATTACAAATGGTCATTACTCAATCGAATTATCTAGCTGGTTGATTTAATTATGTCATCTATTTATTTATTTATTTACCTATCCATTCATTATTGTATGTACGTATGTGTGTGTGTGTGTGTGTGTGTGTGTGTGTGTGTGTGTGTGTGTGTGTGTGTGTGTGTGTGTGTGTGTGTGTGTGTGTGTGTGTGTGTGTTTGTGTAAAACTGCCTTCTCTATCGTGTAAGTAAATATTGTGTTCAAATAATAAGGCATTCGTTCTCTATCCATCTAGTCAGCTGCAGCGTCAACTTTACTCTACCATCTAGCTAATCAATCATTGCATGCAACTGTAATTCAAGTCATAATTTATTGTTTATATTTATTTGGAAAAAGATAAAAAAACGTATTATAACTACACACAACTCAGGCCTTTGCACATAACTATTTTGAATGTGACATATATTTTTGTATAATTACTGCTCTGTTTATGCCAATATTATTATTATTATTTATCATTATCAAGTCTTACGATCAAAGTGAATTTTCAATGATATTAAATGTAGCAAGACTTAATTAACGCTGTGTACTTAATTCATTACGTGTTGTGAATACTCCAGAACTATTGTATTGTATTGTATTGTATTTATTAAGGTTTCATCAATACTCAGTGACTATGTGTTCAGGTTGTTTGGGTTGGCAATTTAATGGCTATGTCTGCCTTGTCTGCCTATCTGTCTGCGATGTATATGAATAGGTAAATAATTGTTCTGCTTTCTGAAGAGTCATTGTATATACCATCTAATGTCATTTTTATATAAACTTTGCAGTTCATAACATAACATACATAACATGACAGACCCGTATTTATATTATGTTTGTAAAATGAAGAAAAACGTCAAATTGTGAAATAAAGAAATGAGATAGAAAAGTATTTTTTTCTCCTTTTTTTCTTCTTTCGATAAACCACAAAATAGTTTTTAAAAATTCTTATTGTAATTTGACTAACACCTGTTGTATCTAAGAGGGTAATTGGATCGTTAAGGCTTGTTAGGTTATAATAGCAAGAGAAAGAAATGAGAACAGTAATAAAAGGTTCCTTGTCCCTCGCCCTTGGAATAACCCAATATTTATCCACCCCACCTGAGAGAGAGAGAGAGAGAGAGAGAGAGAGAGAGAGAGGGGGGGGGGGAGAGAGAGAGAGAGAGAGAGGGAGAGAGAGAGAGAGAGAGAGAGAGAGAGAAAGAGAGATGGCAACAACATAAGACCAAGACCAAACACCATAACAACAACAACACGAGATAAAAAAAAGTAGCTTGTTGCTCAAGTGTTTTATATGTTTTATGTGTTATTTCTAGGTAATTTGTGATATATATTAACCCACTGGTGGAGACAAGATATATTATCCTTCCCAACGTATTAATCTGAAGGTGAGGCAATGTAAACTAGTGTAATAATAGTTATAATAATGATAGTGATAATATTTTCACACACACGTCATACTGTATATACAAAATAAGGCATTTATTAACAAGTACACCAGTCTCACAGCGATGCATAGCTACATATGGGATTTAAAATGTTCACAATGACAAGCTCTACCCTATGAGAGATGTAAAAACTGGCAATGTGAGACTGGACGGAGACAGGACCCCACGAGTGTAGCTCAGGCCCTGTATACTGTAACTAGGTAAATACACACACACACACACACACACACACACACACACACACACACACACACACACACACACACACACACACACACACACACACACACACACACACACACTTACTTAGCTCCTAGAGCCTTATAGAGAAGAAGAGATTACCTCACCCAACACATTTTCATTTCATTTAATTTTTTTGGGGGGATATATATATCTTTTTATGCTATTGGAGAACCGGCCAAGGGCATACAAAAATTATATAAGAAAATTCCACTTAATTGCTTAAAGTTCCCCAAAGAAAATAGAGTAATAAAAAAAAGTTATGCCAAATTAAGGTTGCAGGTGTGTTGATACTCCTCTAAAATTAGTTGAAATCGTAGGAAGGAAAAAAAGTAGGTAATTGTTGTACTAATAATATGTATGTATGTATGTATATCTATCTATTTATTAATGGACATATCTTTTATCTATACTCCTCTCTTAATTAAATGAGTTCAAATCGTAGGAAGGAAGAAAGATGGGTCATTATCATACCAATAATAGATATGCATGTATATATATATATATATATATATATATATATATATATATATATATATATATATATATATATATATATATATATATATTAATCAACATATCTTTTTTCTATATTAATGGATGCATATTTTTTTCTTTACATCACAGTACAGTCACACAGCGAAATGGATGACGACGATTGGGAGGAGCTGGATGAAAATGCCATGGAGGAATGCATGATCTTAGCCACACAGCTATGCACAAAACAACCACAGCAGCAACAACAGAACAACAACAACAGCAGCACACACATATCCAAAGTACCACAGAGTAAAAGCTATCCTGAAACTGGGAATAAAAATCTCCCAGGTGTATTTACTAACGGAAGTCTCAACAATAATGTAAGAGACAGTGGCGTATGCAGCACCAGAAGCACAAGTTTACATCAATCTGCAAGTAACATAAACAGTACAGTCAATCAAAGGAAAGATGTACCTAATAATAATAATTATATGAATAGATTCAGCGATTTCTCAGCTAAAACCTCAAGTTCATATCAAAGTTCATCGTCTAAGAAGCAGTCGTTTAGTGTGGGAAAGAATGCTGGTTATAGTAAAGGCAAGAGTCCTGTTAAGCAATGGCCCGGCAGTGATGTAGGTGCTGGAAGTCATACTCTACTGCTTAAAAAGGCGGAGGAAGATAAGGCGAAGCTTGATGAAAGAATTCTCGTGATGCAAGGAGAGGTAAGACTAAGTATGACTGTATGTATGTATGTAAGTATGATTGTATTGAATGTTTTGTTAGTGAAGAAGTAAAAAAATATATATGCATTATTCAATTTTATCATCTTGTCGTTTGAATGATTTTTTATCCATAATTTAATCTTATTGCATCTACTAGTATACTTTCTAAATTCCAATCTTTAACAAACAAATCATGGGACAATATTATCTATATATTCAGGAATAACCCAAAATGTACTAGACAATCTTTTTAATTAACTCAATACATTTCCTACACTGAAGTAAGGGATGGATATGACCTTGAATATCATGTTTATATACAGATTTCAATACTACGATCTGAGCTGAAGAGGAAGGAAACAGCCTTAGAGACTGAGCGTATAGACCACTGTGCTGCAATAGAGAATGCAGAGAAAAGAGGCAGAGAAAAGGTTAGTCATTTTATTTTTAAGTCTATACAGAATTTCTCGATTAAATAGAAGTGTAGAAAAAAACAACAGCCATACAGTTAAACAGTTAAATAGATAAACTTGAGCATTAGTTCACAAAAAATCTGTTAAGAAAACTAGCTAAGATTTCATGCTTTGAATATTAAAGTATAAATTTTTTTTGAGTGTGCTTGGCAAGGTGTATGGTGATTTCTTAGTTATTTAGTGAGGAACAAGGAGAGTGTAACATTAGGAAAGATTATACTGCTTATATGGTAATAGTAAAAATAATAATAATAATAATAATAATGATAGAGATAAGGTGTGATACTTAAGACTGGTTCAGTAAACATTTATACTTCTAGGTAGCTAAACAGACCGCAGAAGCAGACACCAAATTGAAGGAGAAAGGAGTTACGCTTGAAAAATTACAAGGAGAACTACATTTCAAGGTAAGCTTCTCTTCATTCTTTCCTTATGAGTGACGTGTGAACCTAACCTAACCTGTAATGTAAGTAAGGTATTTTTTGTAAGAATCTTATTTTTATTACACAAAACTTAACTTCACCAAACACAGTGAATTTTTTGTTTTATTAGGAACATAATTATAATAGGAAATAACTATATATTATTATTCTGCAGTGTTACATAATGTTTGCCTAACCTATAAATAATTACAGATGTTTAAGTTACCATTTAACTGTGACTTAAAAAAAACTTTATGATTGGTGTAATTCCTTGTCTTAACACTTACACTCAAATTAGTTTTCTCATGAACAAAATATTCCATTACATTTCTGAAGCACAGTCCTGTCTTGTATGTCAGAGATTCGCAAGGCATCTCAATTATTTGCAGATATTAGCTACTCTATCTTCACTATCCATCAATCATATATCTTCATTATCATTATTTTATTAACTTTACGTCGCATTTCAGAAGAGAGAAGTCGAGGAGCTATTGAATCGCTGTCTACGGTTAGAGCAACAACCTCAAGCATCACATTCTTCAGAACCTGCAAACAAGAGGCCGAGACATGATAAGAATTCTTTATTGTATGGCAAGGATGGAGACTCAAGTATTGCATCAAGGTGGGTAGTATGCATGTATACAGTTATTAGTTAAGTTATCAGTTAAGATAGAAGAAACAGTGCCTTGTGTAGGTCAACTAGCCTTTTGCAGCCTCCCCATTTTACTAAGAAGAACAGTAGCTACTTAGTATTTTTCTTATGTTCCTCTTACTAAAGTTTTCATTTTTTCTGTTCAAAGTGTATGAGAGGAAAAGAAGGTGGGGTGAGGAAGAGCCTTTTTACTTTCATATATCCTGCTCTCAACATGTAATTAAGATATAAAGAATATAATATAATAAGTTATCCCACACTGGTCAACTTGTTAGAAAATAATACGTTATTTGTTTTTTGCAATTCGCAATTATTTTTAATGCATTTCAATAAATACATAAACTTTTTTTTTTATCTCCAGGTTTTTCTTTTCCCATTGGCTTGTTTAAGTTTGTTTTGGAGAACTGACTGATCAAAATATTTTTCATAGATTTCAATTAATACAAAACAATTTTTTTTTCTATCCATGTTTTATTGATCAAAATATTTTTATTTGATTTCAATTAATACTGAAACACTTTTCTATTTTTTTTCTATTTCCAGATTTGACTTTTCCCGTCGTCCTTCAAAAGTGTGTGTTGGTGTTGGTGTACAGACAGAAGCATTACAGCCAAAGGATCCTCACAGAATGAGGCTTGAGGTGACTTCTTCTAAAGGTGAGTTTAATAATCCCGAGTTTGTTTTGATTTAATTTATTTAATGTGTGGTAGGAAGTGTGTTTTTAGAAATTAATTAATAATGCTATAACTTTTAGCATAAACTATAGAGTGTGATTGCTTGTGTTCTGAAACCTCATGTGTGTGTGTGTTTAAGGAATAATATCTGAGTCAGTAAGGAAATACATACATACATACAGAGGCTTGTATAGTAAAATCCCGACTGTGTATGTGTGTGTACATGTAAGTGTATGTATACTTACAAGCACAGTATTTTCCAGGCCAGGTTTCCCAGACGAGACGCATTGCCACTCTTCTCTCCTGCAGTGCCTCAGCTCACACCCAAGACAGACCATCATCATCAGCAGCACCAGCACCAGCATCATCATCATCAGCAGAAGCAGCTTCCACATCCATCCCTGCGTCTACTGAGTCTAATGAAAATGGATCGGATGGTTGGAGTTTACCAGCGGAATGGTTAAGCATCATTTCAATGGGTTTACGAGAGGTTAGCGTTGGTTCATTAAATTAGATTAGATTCTTTTCTCATGTTATTTCACTTATGTGTTAAATAGATAGTAATATGAAAATGATAATTGTTTAGTGATTTGGGGTTAATACGTAATTTTGTTTTCCCTACTAATTCTCATAGACGGAGGAGAGTGTTGATGAGAAGTTGGTGGGTGTGGCTGTTGAAAGGCTGCACCAGACTCACTCAACTGTGTCACAAAAAGATGGTGATCAATGCAGGTTAGTTGAACATCTCAAACACATCTTTATTTATTGACTTACATTATTTATATGCTTTATTTATTTACAAAAGAAGAACAGACAGCAACAGTCCTACTAGAGGCTACAGTACTACTATGATATCTACTTGATACTTGATAGAGACAAAAGGATAGCAAAGTAGAAGGTTCCTCCCCACCCATACTCCTCTCCATCCTTCCATTTTAGTAGTGTGTCCTGATAGCTTACCCAAGAAGTTATAGTCACTTTATATAAAAAATTTTCCTGCTTGCTAATTATGTTTTTTTTACATTGAACTACTACTACCAATGTTTTTCTTCATAGTTTAGACATAAATGTGTATACAAGGATTCTATTATCTATGTAGGTGTATATATTTAATACTACACAAAGGTTAGGATTATAATGTAGTGTATGGAATTATGTTTACTTATAGATTTAGAATTCTTTGTAGGGAAGGTGACAATGATTACATATATACTGTTGGTGTAATGTTATTTTGTAGGGTAGGAAAGGTGACAATAATTACATATACTATTAGTGTAATGTAATTCTAAACATACATTCCACAGGTTGACACAGCTCCCAAATAATCCCACACAATGGTATGAGACTCAAGTTGGTCCGGCTATTCAAGTTCTGTCTTACTTCAACTCTTCCTCGGAGCTCAGTGTACTTCAAGCTATCACTGCCCACCTCCCGCCTCTATTAGTTAAGGTAAACACACATGCTATGAACAGTATTAATATTTTCTCTTCCAGTTTGGTGCAGTATTACCTCAGTTTATATATATGTATATGTTGAAAAGAAATCCCGCTTGTCACCAGACCTTGTATGTATAAGTGTATTGTGACTATATACAAACAATACTGAAAATGGTGAAATTGATATATAAATGTTGGTCAATGTAAGTAAAAAGTATAAATATTGTGTTGAAAAATCTTGAAAATTATTTATATCTTCTGCATTTCAATTAATTTCTACTTTTCTTTCTCTTTTTTCTATGCAATGGGATTCATTAATTAATTAATTCTCATTCATTCACTCATTAATTCTTTCATCCATTCATTTTCATTCTCATTCATTCATTTTCATATTTATTTATTAATTGATTCACTGATCATTCATTCTCATTCAGTCATTAATTAGTTCTTTCATTTTCATTCACCTTGACATAGCTGATAATAGCCAGTCACACCACACATTTTCTTTCCAGGATGTGATGGTCAACAAAAGATTACGTTTAAAAGTACTGGAAGCAACTGAGAGGATTTCCAGACTACTAAAACGTCCTATAGAAAGAAACCAGTAAGTAAACAATTTGTACACACTTTTAATACAAAGAGTTAGGTTTGCTCAGGTTAAGTTAAGTTAGATTAGGTTATCATTAAGTTTTGATAAAAGAAAAAAAAGTTATAGTTTGGTAACCTTTATTCTTTTTTTCTTCATTTTATTAAATTTTTTTTAAGGAGGCAGCAGTTATATGTTTTAATTCTTATTATTTTTATACTATTACTGGGCCAATCTCTTGTACATGTAGAAAAAAAAATTGTGTGTAGTCTATAGCTTAATAAGTAAAGATTAAAAACCATAATTTGCAGCTTCCTAGAATTATTTATTTATTATTATTAACATTAGTGCATAATAGATACTTTTCTTTCCTCAGTAGTGAAGGCTTGGTATCAACATTAAGAGACTATTGCATCAGTATTGAGAATGGTACTGAAGCAGGACTCATTTTAAAGGTTGCTGCAGCTCTCTCCTACCACTGCCGGCTGTGTGTCTCCTCAGGTGCTGTATTGTGTGTGTTTATGTGTTCGTATCCTTACAATTCCACACCTGAGAGAGGACTTAGTACCTATCCCTTCACTGGTCAAATAAAAAACACTGTATTCCTATGTTATTTAATTTTAACAACTTAATTTTCTCAAGGTGGAATTTTGATATACTTATTTTATATTCCCTGTGTTGATATTTTCCTTTTTTAATTTATTTTCATTTACCTTACCTAGCCTTACCTTACCCTACCTTGCACATGTAAACCTACAATAATAAGCTTATCTATTCCTATCAAACATTTAAGGCATATAGATATTGAACCCATGTATTTCAGCTATTTTTACTAAGGATTATATTATGTCTGACTACCTGTAACCTTTCTATCTTTCTTTAATCTTTTATAACGAATCTTGTGTATATGCTTAAAAACTATTTCTAAGGAGCTCTCATGGTACAGTAGGTGCAATTTGATTATAAAGTATATCTGATCTTGTCTTATAATCTGGTTTATTTATTTTCAGATGTGTGTCTGATAACCCATTTATGTAAGAAGGTGAAGAAATTATGTGTTCCTGAGGTGGGTGTACTGAGAGCCTTGTTGGACTTGACGTGGAGCTTAGTGAAGATAACCTTACCTTCTCTTTGGCTCAATTCCACCACCACCACCACTTCTACTACTTCCACCAGCTGCTCTTGTTCCTCTCAGCTCCTGGGAACTTTCATTTGGCACATCTATCAAACCCTGGAAGCATCTCATCTTAAAAGTGAATTAAATGCATATCTATCATCTTGGGTTTTTAGTTGAATTTTTGTTTATATAGAAGAAAGTGTAATGTTTGTGGTTATGGGATTAGTAAGATTAGATGGACGTGTTTTTAGTTGAATATTTTATAATAGAGAAAAAAAGTTAAAGTGAATAGATTATGGGATTAGTAAACTAGATGGATGGATTTTCAATTGAATTCTCGATAATACAGAAGAAAGTTTAAAGTCTCACTGCATATAAATAACCCTGGACATATAAACACTATAATAAGATTTTTTTTTTTAGTATATTTTATTTATTTATTTAAAGTTAATATTTATAGGATGTACTATTTCAAAATGTCATCTTCTGATCCTTTTCCTTACATTATGTTTTTCCAGGTAATAAGAGGAAGGTGTACGGTGTGTTGTCATCATGTATACAAGTGTTGCATCATTGGTCCACCGTTGACACTCACTGGTGGGAGAAAGTGTCACCGTTCCCTCACTATCCCTCCCTCATGGCCACTCTAGCAGCCAAGGCCAAGGATATTAAATTTGATAAAGATACAGGTGAGGAGTCTGCTTTATATTGATACATATAATAATACAATAATCTTTTTCTGTACTCATGTATTCTGTATCATGTATAAGGTTTACAGGTACAGTTTACACCATTGTATTTTAGTTTGTCAGTCTAATCATGAATAGAATTGTAATTTATGTTTTTCTCGTTTTTTCTCATTACAGTTGAGTTGCTGTGTGATTTATATGAGTTTGAGGAAGGAGCATTTGAAAGTTGACAATAACTAATAAGACAATTGCTGCTGCTGCTGCTGCTGCGTATCATTATATTACAACCACAAGACCACAAGCAGGTATTCATTCGTCATTCCAGATTGACTATGAGGTTATAATGGTGATGACTGAAATATGTGATTCCTTGCTCATTTCAGTCTCACATTATGACTTAAGACAACTACTCTTACACTAAGGAATTTTTTTTTATTATATGTTAAGTTTTTTTCTCGTTTTTTATATATTTTTCTAATCTTGTTTGTTGCATAAGTTGATGTACATAATAATATTTTTTAACGAAATGTTAATTCTTTGTAAATATGAAATCTTATAAAATTTGTAAAAAAGTTATATTTTTATTTCAGATTTATTTATACCTGTTGATCAATGTAACTAATTATATATCCAATTCATATCAGTTTAAAAGGAGAGTAACAAAGACAAGGCATTTAGGGGTTTGAGGAGAACTTTCTCTCCTTTCCTCCTTTGTGCATTTTCTATTCAAAGGATAAAATAAAGAGTGGCTATCCAGACCCCTCAAACAGTCCCCTTTAGATAGCCTTTTACGACTTGTAGGGAATATGGTGATAGTATTCTTCCATTCTCCACCACTAAACCATTAAAACTTTTATAGGGGTCATGGTGCTGTATACAACTACTGCAGTCTACCATTGATTCCTTAAATCCTGCCTACAGTGCTCAAAGGATTGTGTGATGGCCGATATGATTCATTTAAACCAGAATTATCAATGCATTACGTCCTGTTTGAGTTTGACATCATTTAACGGGACGCGCGCGTGTGTGTGTGTGTGTGTGTGTGTGTATGATAAGATAATTGTAATTTTAATGTGGAGAATGAAATGTGTCAGGCAACAAAGACGTGATAAGATAAGAAAATGTCTTGACTATTATGAGAATGCCATAAGATCGGACGCAGGAAATAAGATATAGATAAAACTAGGCATAATATTACCATATACATCTTATATATTATTATCTATGTGTCTATGTGTGTTTTAAAGGGACGGGGATATACTGGAAATTATTCAATTAATACATCTTATATTCTAGTTAGATAAGGATGACGTAATAGTTTCAAATCAAATCATGCGGCGGAAACAGGAAGTTGACAACAAGAATACTAGGAAAAATAATGAGTATTCACTATTCAGGATTTCCTTATTAATTCTTCCATACCAGCTACAGTCTCTTTGTTATAGGCTTAGAGTGTAGACTGGTGATAAGTGAAGTGAGCTTGTTTTTGTTATCTCTCAAGTAACTAGTTTTTGTGCACCTGAACATAATTATATTGGCAGTGTGTATACGTGCAGGTATAGCGAGGCAAGGCCTTTTTTTTTTTTTACTTCAGTCTCCCATCCACTTCAGCTCCTGGCAGTCTTAGATTGGATTTATACACGTGTTTTATATATATTTTGCAGTGCATTGAGTGTAGAATTCAATCTTTTTGTTCTGTTTTATCTATGTGGATGAAGACAAACTAATCTAACCTAATGCAACAGAAATAATGGAAATGGAATCAGGAATGAAGGTGAGTAAAGTTTTCTACGCATGATAGAATTGTTGTGTCTGTATCTAAATATAACATTGATCCACCACTGTTTATACATATGTTAAAACAATGTAATTCTAGTCATTATAAACATGTACTGTTTATTAATAAGGAAAATTTATGTATATATTATTTTTTTCATTTTATATATTATTGTACTAGTAATGGTAGTTTAGGAATCATCTCAATAATAGGTGTTCTTTGGCTATTAATACATATATATGGGTCTTGATATATGATTAATAGGTGAAAAACTAAGTATAGGCTATATGTATTTTATTTTTATTTCCTCAGGGCATATTCCTCCTCTTCCTCTTCTTCTCCTCCTCCTCCTCCTCCTTAGTCCTTAAGTCCCGTGGTGTAAACAGTAAGGATTTTATAACTATCCTATATATAATCCTTTTGGTGACCTCTGATCCCTGTACCAGCATCCTTAATAAATGTAATATCGTCTCTGCTGCCCTGTACGTAACATTCAGGTATTATTTTACATCTTCACCTGAATGCTCTAGATAATTCAGGATTATATTTTTTTACATTACCTGATGCATTCTAAAAAGGTTTTCTTTATTACATTTCCGTCGCAAATTCTTAGTTTGTGAGATATTCAATGTTTTCTATGAGATCTTCCCTTCGAGGATAAGGTTATGTTATGTTATGCTATGTTAATTTAGAAGAGATCAAATGTTTTCTAGGACCAAATATCGGGGGTTGGGCAAGATGCAGACGCTAATATTTTTCGTAGTTCATTGTTAGGCTTTGTTAGTGATTCTGGCACCTTATTCTTATGTCAGGTTAGATTAGTGATTCTAACACATTGTTCTTAACGTATACTACTTTGAAATACATTACAACTTATCAGAAATAATAGTGCTTGAGGTGCAATTAATATATAAAATTTCCTCTTAGAACAGAATCTGCTTATGTTAAGATTATGCATTTGGTTAAGTTAGGTTTGATTAGGTTAAGTTAGGTTAGACTATTGAGATGGATAAAAAAAAAAATGGTATGGGTTTAATGATTCTTAGTAGGAGTTCATGGAAGAATATTTAATTTCATGAGTGTTTCCTTTAATGCAGAAAACATGGCTTCAACACAACACAGAATGAGGGTGAGAATGAGAAAGAATAATTGCTATCTTATGTAGGTTGTAGTATTTAAATCTTGGTTATTATTATTATTATTATTATTATTATTATTGTTATTATTATTTCTATTAGCGTTATGTAGACTTCTTGTATTCTTATAGAGTTTGTCTGTAGTGGCAAATATAGTTAGTTTAGTAGTTAAATAATGCAATACATGCTTTGAAAAACTATGTTACGTATCTATATATTTATTGATGCTTATTAATTTTCTTTCTTAGGTTAATTTGATTGATTGCAGTGAGCTGTACACTAATAAAAGTAATATTTTTCAGCATTTTAGCTGAAGAGAAATAATTAAGGGATCGAGTTAAAAAATATCTATCTTTATCAAAACTAATTTACTGAGGACATTAATTTATTTTTTGTCCGTTAAATCATTCTAAATCTTTTTCATAATTTATTGAGGACAGATTTTTATTTTTTCTGTTAAATAATTATAATCTTTTTTCCAGAATCCTTACGGTCTCCCCACAGCTCCACCTCTGCAGCAAGTGTACCCTCATCAGTCCCCTTACCCAGGTCCCCTTCCACCACAACCACCACCACCTTATGGCCCTCCAGGAACCAATATCTCCTATGGCTTCCAGTCCACTCCTCCGCCTTACTCCAGTGATCCAGCCCCGGGGTATTATCAGGGATATTCAAACGCCCCGCCTGGACCGCATAACCAACAAAATGTCCCGCCCAGTCTGTATCAGCAGCAAAATTCCCCTCCCAGTCCATATCAGCAAAATGCCCCACCCGGTCCATATAACCAGCCAGCCGCCCCACCTGGTCCATATAACCAGCAAAATGCCCCGCCTGGACCGTATATTCAGCCTGCCGCCCCGCCTGGTTCATATCAGCAAAATGTCCCCCCTGGTCCATATCAACAAAATGCCCTACCTGGTTCATATCAACAAAATGTCCCGCCTGGTCCATATGTCCCGCCACCGATGCCACCTGGAGGATACGGTCTGTACCCAGATCTCGCTCAGATGCAACAGCCTCCGCAAGGTAATGTATTATATGTCGGTGTATTGCTGGTTTAACCTTAAATACAATAGCCTGTAAGAGGTGTTGTATAAGGATTCTATGTTTTTCTATTGCTACCTGAATCTCTTTTTGTTCTGTGGATATGTATATGGTAACAGGAACTACCACGGGGCATTTTGTAGCTTCCTTATATTCTTATGTTCTTATGTTCTTAAATAATAGCTATTCTTACTAATGAAGACACACACACAGACACACATTGCTTCTCATATATGCACAACTTACACCATTCATTCTTCTAACTAATCAATAATGTATGTATATAACTTTTTTCCCCAGTGCCAGTGAGCTATGGAAGTAATAACACCACCACCACCACCACCACCACTCCTTCTTCAGTACCTTTGCGTCCAGCTCCTCCTCTTCCTCCTCCTCCACAGTATACAGCTGCTCCCTCAGTGACAGATTCAGGTCCAGCTGCACGAGTAAGTTACATTCACTCACCACTCTTAACCACTGTGAGTAAATTGGATTCACTCACTATTAACTCACTATTATTATACTACTTTAAGCAAATTGTTATTATTATTATTTTTATGTTTTTGCTCTGTGGTAAGGTTTGCAAGAATTTTGTTGTGTTCCGTGAGGCTCGTAAAATAGCGACCAAAAGTAACTTATGTTTCAGAGGGGTTCCTTCGCTCATCTTAAGGATGGCGAGGCACCGGAAGGATATGTGGTACAGTGGCGGGGAGGAGAAGGATTACAGATATTCTTCTTACAAAAGGAAGGTCATGTAGTGTCTCCCAAAAAGCCTCTTATCATGAGCATCTATAAAAAAATATGTAAGTAACTTTTTTTCCTCCTTTTTTGTATCGTTCAAGTAAACTCCTTTATGCATATTTCTCTTGTGTCTTGTGTCCCCTTAGCTTCTACTTTTCTTCTCATTATTATATGTTTTGTATCTGTGTTCAGGTGTGTCGGGGAGTCCTGAGAGCATGGTGGAGGTACACGGGTGTTGGCGCCTGAAGCTCATAGGTGGAAACACGGCTGTCCTCCATACGATTCCTGATTGTTATACCTTCATGGATACTTCAACGTGTCCGAGTAAGTATAGATTATTAGCAATGTGCCGTCTCTCTTTAGAAGTTATGTTTTTTCCGCTTAACTTCTTGGCATATTTGTTAGGTATTAAAGGGAAAAGTGTAAAATCAAAGAAAAAAAACATTGATAACAATTGAAAAATGTAAGAAAATAAGGATTGTATAGAATGTAAAATAAGAATAAAATTAGTTATAGAACAGAGGAAATGGAGAGTGGATGGATGAAAACTGGGATATAACTAAACAAGAAATATATATAAAGACATTTCAATTTTCCTCCTCCTTGTCATTCTTCTTTACAAACTTTTCAATCCCAATCTATCAATGTCTAATTTTTTATACTTAAGCTACATAATCTTCACTTTCTATTTTAACTACCATCTATATCCTTAACAGGTCGAGTAGCAGTTGTTGTGATGCCGGGACAGATTACTAAGAAAATGAGTGAAGACCTTCTGAACCTACTGAGCGAGTTGGCTGACCTACGTAATGAAGATGGAGGTGTGGTGATGAAAGTGACGACAGGTGTTGCTACGGGTACGTGTGGAAGGAAGAAAAACTGGTCTTGTGTGTGATTATTAATACATGTTAATTTATATCTTGTTTGGGTTTGATTTGATTTGTTTGTCGATTCTCTGTCTAGGTTAGGTTAGGTTAACTTAGGTTACAAAAATTAATAGTGTATGTTACAGTGTACGTAAAACTCTCCCTTCAATTCTTTCTTTTATTATTTCAGTGTATGATGATTTGACTCACAAGCTGAACAATGCCGTGAAAGGGAGTGTTCCGAATGCACATAAGAACACTAAGTGGCTGAGGAAGAACACTGGATCACTTGGTAAGACTTGTTATAATACCTCTTGTAACCCTTTGAATATATGGTGTTATGTGTCTTATGTCTATTGTAAGGTGATGAAGAGGATTAGAGAGGGTATAGAAGATGGTATTTATTTGTTGGTGGTTATAGAAGAGAAAGAAGCTGTGTGGAAAATATTTAGCAAAAGGAAAGTAAAAAAATTTTTTGGTGTTTAATGGATTGAGAAAAAGCGTATGACAGGATTGATAGAAACGTTTTTTTAATTCTTTATTTATTCATTTTTATTTATTTTTTATTTTTTATTTTTTTTCATAATTGAATAACCTTATTGATGTATTTTTTTTCCTTCTATGTATCCTCTTGACTTGCAGTAAGAATCGGAGGGAATTTAGTGGCTCGAGGAATTAATCTTGTTGCGGACCACATCCCAACTAATGAAAAACCACAAGTAAGTTCTTATCTTACTCTATGTCTACTGTATTATATTATCTTACTCTATGTATACTTCATTATATTATCTTACTATATGTCTTTTGTGCCAATCTGTCTTTGTTTCATTGGGTTGCCATGATAGGAATGACAATTATATCTTAAATTCTCCATGCAATACAGTCCTTTTTTCATTCTATTCTCACAACCTCACACTTACTTGCAGGACTTAATTTATTGTATTATTTTGATCATTGTATAAGACCGTGAGGAAGGACATGGAGAAAATATTATAATAGTTTGACATTATTTTCTCTCTCTATCATCTAATAGGAAGTCTCCCCTGCCCATACGGAACTTTTGACTGGCCTGAATATGTACAAGAAATGTTTAGAAGAGAACACCATCACCTATGTAGACTGAAAAGGTTGGGATGCAGGAAACAATTAAGGCTGTGAATTGAAACACCTGGTCTCAACATCGTAATACAGGTTGACTATCAATAATCCAGCAATAAATATTCCAGTTCCAGCAGTTTTTCAGCATGAAAACATAAACATAAACAGTGCCTCCCAAAAACAGTGATGCGCCAACCCAGGAAATTTGAAACTACGCTCTGAAATTCATGTTGGAAAACTGATGAAACCGGAATATTGATTGCCAGATTATTGATAGTCAACCTGTAATACTTTAGGGAAAACTTAACATACTTTCTACTTATTATTGGATGAAATATTGATGTATGAAAACTTCAGTCAGCCTTACTCTTGTGTTGATTCCTGTTCCTCACTTCACTGTGGAGAAACAAACCAAGGATTGTTTTAGAGAATGTTAGAAGTGCTTTGACATGAAACTTTGTTCTAGAATTACTGTTAAAACCACTTGAGGTAATTTTTATTTTATTCTTTCTTGGTAAAAAGTACTCACTCCTGGAAGTAGAAATGCTGTTACACGTGGTAATTATAAGTATGACTAAAAATGTCTCTGATGGCATTTTATTATTATGTTTAATGATATGACAATGAAGGGCATTATTTAAAAAAAAATTTCAGCAAACTAAATGGATATATTTAATTTTTTTGCTTTCATTAAATTTCCATCAATTTCACAACATTTGCAGGGCATGTAATCCTCTGAAGTGATGCAACAATGGATAAAAAGTGTTCTATTGCCATCTCAACTCAACTAACTGGCCTCACACTTTCAAACAAAATATAAGTATGATATTGATTTTGAAAGCAACCGTAACTTATTAATAATCTAACCCTCTATCAGTATATCCAGCTAAGAATATCCCTTTAAAAACAGGTAGCAAAAGAAAGACATTTAAGGTTCAGGGAGACATAACTATATCTCTTCCTCTGCACTCTGTCTTTTCTTGTCTTTTTGTAGGAGAGAATACAGAGGAGGGGCTTTCTAGACCCCTTGCTACGTGCCTTTTGCTTGCCTTTTACATCCTGCAGGAAGTATGGTGGTATAGTATCCTTGCAGCCACCACCACAGGGATAATTAATAAACTATATATCCATCTATATACTCCCCAAAGATGGTTAACTAAGACAAGGCGAATGGGAAACAAGGAAACATTATTCTTTCCTTCCCGTCTGTGTGCCTAATTTAGAGTGTGCATTGATAATCTTTAGCTTTCAGAAAGAAAATGTTTGAACCATTTAGTTAGTTTTTTTTATTTTTTATTATTTTATTATTTTAGTTTGTCATATAGAATTGTCTGATTTATGAGTAGCTATGTCCAGCGCGTGATCCTCAAGACCGTGGTGAATGTATTATATTTCTATCGTATTTCTTGCTATTTAACACATGAACTTAACTAAAGTTTCCCCTTAAATCCTCCTGCATTATCTTGGGACTTTACTAACTAATGAACATGTGATATTTATTATAGAAGCCGACAGTTACTTTTGATAAGGGATGAATATATATACATATCCAGTAATTGCAGTATGTTTGTTTAGCTTTATGCAAATTCAATACATGGAATTGATGATGGTAATACACATGTTATACTTGCCATACATACATACATACATACATATATATCATCAAATTCTCTTAAGTGATATTGAACTTATATATAGAACTGAAAAGATTGCCTATGTCCAACAGATTCTTGAATATAAATGGAAAGATTTCATTAATTAACCTGCCCTGTACTCTCCCAGATTACTTTTATTGACTTATTTATTAATTTACATGTATATATGCATGTAAAGTAATGTATTGTTGTTTTATGAAATGCAGGGTTAGAAGAAGCTGCTGAAATTTGGCGGCAAAATAACACTATCAAATCCAATCCTTATATGGTTTAGTTTATAAGCTTATTGCCATACCTTTAGAAGTACATAAATCATATAGTTATTTAAAAAAAAATTTTTTTGGCACCTGTAGACAATAATGGTGGTTCTGATTTTTTTTGCCAAAGTACAGACACTATATATAGTGACATTTTAATAGATGTGCTTTTAGATGAAAGTTTTTATTGAATACGTATTTTACTGTGTAAGATCAAATTTGTGAACACTTTGGCGTTCATTAAGTGTTCTTCTCAGGTTAGTTAGTGTATTATTGTGTTCATGAGTAAAGACAGTAATTTGAGTTATTATGTGAGTACCTTCTGCTAGGAATTTGGATTTTATTTTTTGGGTATATGAAAACAGTATAAAAGATTGACTCACCTGCTTTGTAGAGATGCTTGGCGTATATGTTTGTCATTAGCTTTAATTTCTTCATCATCATCCTATTCATATATGTGTCTCATTTCTTCATCATCATCCTATTCATATATGTGTCTCATTTCTTCATCATCATCCTATTCATATATGTGCCTCAATGGTGCAGTGGTTAGCACGTTTGACTACCAATCTGCCGGCACGAGTTTCATCCCGGACAAGGACAGGCAGTGCACACCTCACCCAGCTGTTCATCTTTGCAAACAGGTTGGTGGATAAATGGGTACCTAGGGAAAGCCTGGGGAAGGTAAACTGTGGAAACTGGTATGTCACAGTGGCCCTGTGTCCCGGGATAACGGATTAATTTCCACCACAGACTCAAAGGCCAATGTGACGGGAGATGAAAGCCCACACCTACGCACAGCTATAGCGTATGCCAACGCTTTACCTTACCTATTCGTATATACACGTAGATATTTCAATGTTGTCATTATTATTATAGTATCAATGAGTGCCTTATTTATCTCCAAACTTATTCATTACTTTTCATCATATTTGAATGCAAGAAAGAATGGTGTTTATTTCATATGTATTATTATGTATTATGAGAACTTGCAGGAAAGTATGTGGCTGGCTAATTTAGAGCATCCCTTCCTCTTTTGCTCCAATCCAATCTAACCTAACCAGAGAAGAGACCCGAGGGAGACCGCCTCAAGCAAAGGAGATGATTTACGTAATTCCTGAGATGTAGGAATAACTATTTACTTCATATTTCTTCCATGTTGTGACCTGTATTGAATTGATATTAGAATGTACAGATGCTTATGACAGTGTGAATGTTTTTTGGAATGTTGCATATCGAAGTAGAGGCAGTCAATACAAGCTGAAGTTAGACACAGTTAGTAAGAGCTTAGTAACTCAGGCTTTCTCAACTGTAATCACTGGAATAAACAAAAGAAGTTCAGTGGTATATTTCTTTTCTTTTTCCATAATTTGATTTCTTGTCTCTGAATGGTGATGCTGAAGGAAGAGAATTAGTACAGAGAACCTATGAGTATAAAAAAAACCATGTCTTGTAGATCCTATTAGTACTACTTTCTTTCATTATTAAATGTTCTCTTATACCTCTCCCTCTCCCTCTCTCAATACTTCCATGTTTGCATGTGATCTAAAGTATTCAATGATTTTATTTTACCTCTTGTTTTATTATTTACATGTATTTCTAACTTTTTCATTGCCTATATGTTTTACGAAAGGAAAATAGTTATATCATCACATTTTTTCCTTCCCTCTCCCCACAGTCTGTATTCTGTATTTTATATAATTCATCTTATTAAATTATTTCAGAGTGACATAATTACAGTGGAGTGACCTTGATACTCTAATACTGTACCTTTCTTACATGATAATTAAAAAGAAAAGAATCCTTTAGGAAAGGAGATTTAATATTATAAATGGCTTAAGAATATTCACAGAAAGTATGTATGTATAGTACGTTATTTCATGCCTTATGAGATGATATATTGTAGCTAGACAATTATATAAAGAATATTTTCAATGCAGCTATTAATACCACCAAAACAATTATTAGATATAGATACACTCCCACCTTTCAATATCGTCAATCAGTTGATCAGTTTTTCTATATAAAGATTTGGAAAGAGAAAGGAAACTATATACAATTTGATGCAAGAACATATGATAAGGTTGTTCTCCTTTTTAAGTTTACAATATAATGATTACCTATATCAATTTATCTCCATCCCATTAAAGAGATAGCTTGTTGGCACTTATGTACAAACAATTCTAGTAGATGTAAAAAAAGAATAAAAACATATACGTACTGAACAGGGGCGTATATTCAGGGTGTGCTAGGTGTGCGCCGCACACCTTCAGCCAGAGAGAGAAATGCATGAAAATTATAAATGAATTCAGCAGTAAGTGGAAAACCATTTTTTTCTTATTGTTTTTAGAACTGTTGTAATATTTTGCACTATAGGTGTTCTGTAGAAGCACTGCACACCCAATAATCAATTGCATCATTATGTAGCATAGCGCGTACGGTGGAGTGGGAGGGCAGACTGTTGAAAATATGGAGCTGGGTGTGCGGCTCTAGCAATACACACTGCTTGCGTTCGTTTTTGCTTCCTCTTCATCATCCTCCTCCTCTTCCTCCTCCTCCTACTACTACTACTACTACTACTACTACAACAACTACTACTACTACTACTACTACTAGTACTACTACTACTACTACTACTACTACTACTACTACTACTACTACTACTACTACTATTATTATTATTATTATTATTATTATTATTATTACTACTATTCCTACTACTACTACTACTACTACTACTACTACTACTACTATTATTATTATTATTATTATTATTATTATTATTATTATTATTATTACTACTATTACTACTAGGCTACTACTACTAGTACTACTACTACTACTACTACTACTACTACTACTATTACTACTACTATTATTATTATTATTATTATTATTATTATTATTATTATTATTATTACTACTATTACTACTAGGCTACTACTACTACTACTACTACTACTACTACTACTACTACTACTACTATTATTATTATTATTACTACTACTATTACTACTATTCCTACTACTACTACTACTACTACTACTACTACTACTACTACTACTACTACTACTACACACACACACACACACACACACACACACACACACACACACACACACACACACACACACACACACACACACACACACACACACCAGTAATTAAGTAATTAGGTATATAATAGTTATGGACTGAATCAGTGTTCAGCACACTGGTACTGAGTAAATAAGATTCAAATCAATTATATTTTTTTTGATAATTCTGTATAGTAACAATAGGAGTGAATATCAATGTTTTATGTTATTGTTTGTAATACTATTACGATTATCAAGTAAGGTAATTATTTACATGAAAAGCTGTTTTGAGTAGATCCAGATTAAATTGCTACCTTGCTCGTTTTTGCAATAATTAACGAACTAACATACCTTGATTAAATCATTACTTTATAATATTAGAAGAGGCATGGCATCTTCATAGAGTACATATCTTACAAGGCACATAATACAGTATAAATCATTCATGTAGATATATTTAGTTACGTAACAAAAATGTTTGTCACTTAAGAAATAACACCACAACAGAATATCATTATCAGTCTTAATTAACGAGATAAGCTTAGTTTAACCCTTGGCGTCTCTTCCTACTGATAACACACTGAGAAACATATTAATACCAAATACTGCACACTAGGGATGCAAAGTAGTGGTATAACGAGTATTATAGATAGAAAAATCAGGGAGAATCCTTAGTGAGGGTACACTATAAACTAGGTAAGAGTGAGACAGTAGTCAGTGTAAGGCACAAACATAATCAATATATACGTAAATATAACAGATTATAGTCAGTTCCTAGTAATTAAAAACTTAGAAGTGTATTTCTAGGCACAATGCAAGAGGAGGAAGATAAGGACATTTCTAGGCACTATGTAGGAAAAGGAAGAGGAGAAGGAGGAAGACATTTTGAAGCTACGTATATAAAACAAAGTAGAAAGTTAAAAAGAAACATAAAATAAGAATCACTAATGCTTCCACGTCACTCTGTTGCAGGAACTAACAGAGGAGAAGCACCATATATGTGCGTGTGTGTGTGTGTGTGTGTGTGTGTGTGTGTGTGTGTGTGGTAGTAGGCTATAACTATATAAACATTACACACATATTTAAATCATTCTATCCTTCACCATCGCCACAACACAGCCAGTCAGTCAGTCTTGAAACACCAGCGCAGTTAGGTCACTATTTTCCTCTCCTGTTGTATTCATATCGTCTTGCAGCCTTTCGTAAAACAGCATATGGTAGCCTTGATGCTGTTATGCTGTGCTGGTTAATTGGTACTGATTTTGGTGTTTATACAGTGTTTATACAGTGTTGTGGTTGGTGTTGGTTGAGGCTTGAAGCTTCAGGGCGTTTTATTTGTAGTCTTCAGTATAAGATTCTCAGAAGGCTTCTAGTTCACGAAAGTTTGATAATTCCGTGACCGCCTATGGAATAATCAAGACATGTTAGTTAGCCATACACTAATAATTGTAAGTTATTATATGATTTTTACATTGATATAAGAATGGAATGAAAATTGGCGAATAATGAAAACATGTTAATTATACGCAAACTAGTAATTATAAGATAGTTTATGATTTATGCTTTCATATAAGGATGAATGTCCATTGTTACATAGATAAGAGTGCGGAGCTATATTACATTACATTACATTACGTTACCTCATTCTCAGGTACAGACTCGGTCATAGTTGCATCAATTTCGCTCTCGTCGCGGGGTAAGAGAGAGATATCTGTGGCAGCCTCAACTTCTACTTCCTCGTCCAGCATCACCTACGAGAATAATGTAAGTGTTTATTGACTATATATACGTTTAAACTTATGCTGTTCAAGGTAGGGTATAGGGATTAAGTAATGTTTAAGAGATATGTATGCAGATGAAATGTATGTGCGTATATGTACATAGTATGTGCATGGAAAACGAAACTTTTAATCATTTATGAGAGAGAGAGAAAGGGAAAAAAAAATTAAGTAGAGGGTTACCTATAGACCAAAGTATAGTGAACACATTCAAATAAGAAACATTATCATCATAGCCTTATGTTGTGTAAATTCTTGATGTCCAGTGAAGGAAAAAATATGTGTATGTTATTTCAGTGTTTCAGTTCTGGAGACATTTTCCTTGCATGAGTAATACGTATAATGAACTATAATGCAATGCTTAAATTGGGCATCTATTCCATTTTCTATCTAGGAATACATTGATAACTGATAGATGGGATATATATTAGTAATTGTTTCAAATATTCTCTTACAAAAAACGTGAAGGCTTATAGACCTACCGGCATTATTTCTGTTACGCTAGCAAGCTCCTCTCCATCGTTGGGTAATGGTGATGCATCTCCTATCAGCATCATCTCAGCTTCAGTAACTGACTCCATGTCTTCTAGGTTATGGTGGTGACTTAGGGTGTCTCGGTGTGGCTCAAGTACTGTATCTTCACTAATCTCTGTCGCTGTTTGAGGCTGTAAGGTTGTCACAATATTCATTAATTCCATTGGTTCCAGCGTTATCATGGACACTCGTTTGGGTTCAGAGGTTGTGATAGTTGAAGGAGTGGTAGTTGTTGTTGTTGTTGGTGGTGGTGGTGGTGTTGTTGTTGTTGATTTCATATCCATGTGAGGCATCATTATTGTGGTGGTGGTTGTGGTGAGGAGTCGTTCTCCCGTAGTGCTTGGTCTCTCTGTCTTTCCTGTCTTGGGCTGCAGCATGTTGGGTCGGAGCGCCTAGAGAGGAGAGGAAGAGAATACATATATGTATCTATATTGTGTATTACTATGTGTACTTCTTGTCACTTGTGCTATTATCGCAGTGGGAGATTTCTTAGCTATACTTTATTTACAATTTACCAAAAATAAACACATAAGTAAACATACACGTGTGACTAAAATCACAACATTTTTACAATGAAGTCAAGAACATATTATGATCATATTGAGGCATAATAACACGACTCCATGACCAATTACAACATGCTATAAGACCATGTAGTCTCAATCCTTTTCGAACTTATAGAAGCTGTGATTGAGGCGTTGGTGTAGCATCTCTTAGCAGGACTTAGGAGGTTGAACTTTGCCCCGGTGTGGTAGGCGATAAAGTCCTTGCATGTATGTGTATACTGTACCTTTCTACCTGAGTGAAAGTGAGACAAGGGAGAAAGGTGCTATTGCTCACCTGTGTCTGTCTAGTGGTGTGTGTGTGTGTGTGTGTGTGTGTGTGTGTGTGTGTGTGTGTGTGTGTGTGTGTGTGTGTGTGTGTGTGTGTGTGTGTGTGTGTGTGTGTGTGTGTGTGTGTGTGTGTGTGTGTGTGTGTGTGTGTGTGTGTGTGTGTGTGTGTGTGTGTGTGTGTGTGTGTGTGTGTGTGTGTGTGTGTGTGTGTGTGTGTGTGTGTGTGTGTGTGTGTGTGTGTGTGTGTGTG
>JAXIVD010002362.1:7500-10000 GCA_036785275.1 Cancer borealis | reverse complement strand
CCTAGGTTAGGTTAGGTTAAGTTAGGTTAGGTTTGTGTACTGTACGTATATATCTGTACGTATATATATAAGCTGTGGATATGTATAAACTAACTATAAAATATACCACACCAGTATGTAACGTCCACTAACCTAACCTAACTAACCTTGAGACGCTAAAAAGAAAAGAAAAAAACACAAGTGAACGTCCGTCAGTTTTTATAGATTTGCACCAAACAAGTTTTTAACAAATTAACTCAACCTCAATTTTTATAATAATTTACGATCTTTTTATCGGTTTCCTTCGTTTTAGTTTACAAAGATTATTATGGTAGCGAAATCTTTATCGTTATTACGTTGATTTATCGTTTGTATATTTGAAATTGACTGGTAAATAATTCTAATCGTACGTCTGGCAGGTGAACGAACGCCCTTGTCGAGGTAGCAAATTCTTCTTTTTCTTCTTCATTATCATCATCATTATCTCCTTCTTCATCATCATCTTCTTCTTCTTCTTCTTCTTCTTTATCATTATCTTCTTCTTTTCTTACTCGTGTTCTTGTTCTTGTTCTTGTTCTTCTTTTTCTTTCCTAAGTATCGGTTTCACTTCCATTAATTCCGCTTGGTCGTCATGTCCTGCCAGAAGGTATAGCGCGGGTCCCGCTGGCCAGCCTCGGGACGCCTTTCAATTACCGTAAATAAGAGAAAACCGGATATCTTGGTTAATTTACATCATTTTCTCTTTTTTTCCTTTTTTTATATATAGTTATTGACTTGTTTTTGTTGGTATTATTTTCATCATCATCATCATCATCATCATCATCATTATCTCATCATCATCATCATCATCATCATCATCATCATCATCATCATCATCATCATCATCATCATCATCATCATCATCATTACTAACTTCTCCTAATTCTACTCATCTTAATTTTATTGTTCATCTATTCAAATTCAATCCAACCAATGTTCTGTCCCTATCCCTCTGTTATGTTGTCTTTTTTTGTCTTAATTCCTCGAAAAAAAATGTAACTGAGAGAGAGAGAAACACACACACACACACACACACACACACACACACACACACACACACACACACACACACACACACACACACACACACACACACACACACACCACACACACACACACACACACACACACACACACACACACACACACACACACAACAATCGCCTCCAGCGAAGAGGAGCTAAACATTTACAACACAGACACGGTATCGAATCCTCTAATCTAGAAAACAATAGACTACCGTGCACGACTTATAGCCATCGAGCCAACCAACCAGCAAGAGAAGGAAACTTACATCAATCTTTACTTTACTTGTCGTGTCTATACCCTAAAGTCTAAACCTTCCCTTTGGTTTTCTATAACTGGGAAATGCTAAAACGCTATCGTAAAAGAAACCGAAGAAAAAGGTATAGTCTGCCTAGTTTCATAAATAACATAATCAACTATCAAAGTCCTTCCTTAATTATAGATAACACAAACCATAGCAAATTTTAGAAAACTACGACATAATCTCGTAATTCATTGTATATACACTATATACCTACTGTTTTTTCTCCCTCCCTCCGTTTCCTTCCCTTTCCCTCCGTCTCTCTCCCTCTCTCCCTCCCTCTCCCTCTCTCTTCGTCCAATCTTTAGCATAACGTGGCTGTCTGTGTGTGGTGATTTGTAGTGTCGAAGGGCTTGGGAACCTGTTAATAGCACTGGGAGTAGAGGTTAAACGCGCGGCTAGAAAGGTTGCCGGCTGGAAAATAAATGCAAACTAACCCCACATTAGGTCCAAGTACAAGCCCAAGAAATGCGTGGACGGTAAGATGTAAGAGACTGTTTGTAGTTTAATTTAGGTTTGGTTAGGTTAGATTTGTAGTTTGTAGACTGAGCAAGCGAGCAAGGAAGGTGAACAAGTTATTTTATCTATTTTTTTTACATGTACAGTCTTAAAAATTGGGTAGAAATGTGTATATGTGTAGAAGTGCAGTTTTATGTGTGTATACTATAGTTTTATGAGTATGTTCCTTAATTAAGAAGAAGTAAGACCCAATCCAAAGCAAGTTTATTTTCTCTAATACACTAAAAATTTTTATTAATTCAACTTTTTATTTATATATGAGATGTAGAGAGAGAGAAAAAAAATATTGGTGTGAGAGTCGCCGTTAAATGTCACTCTACAAATATTTCAAGGACGCAGGATAAGAAAAAAATAAAATATATAAAAAGTATCAAGGTAATTTAGTTTTTTAAAGAAATCTGATATATTTATGTGATGAAAAAATGCAAATAATGAGAGAAAGAGAGGAGGAGGAGGAGGGAGGAGGAGGAGGAGGAGGAGGAGGAGGAAGAGGAGGGAGGGAGAAGGAGAAAGATGAAGTACTTAACATGCATAACTACTATTAATAGTTACTCTCTCCATAATTAACTAGTGTGCTTCACTTATAACTACGTCTCACAACACTATATCATCTCCTCCTCCTCCTCCTCCTCTTCC
>JAXIVD010002362.1:0-5000 GCA_036785275.1 Cancer borealis | reverse complement strand
TATATATATATATATATATATATATATGTATGTATGTATGTATGTATATATGTATGTATGTATATATGTATGTATGTACTAATAGTAATGATAAAAATAATAATAATAATAGTAATAATAATAACAATAATGACAATAATAATACTAAAAAAGACTGAATTTTTTTAACGCTATGTATGTATGAATTTATGTATGTATGTTTATGTATGTATGTGTGTACGTACGTGTGTGTGTATGTATGTACGTGTGTGTGTGTGTGTGTGTGTGTGTGTGTGTGTGTGTGTGTGTGTGTGTGTGTGTGTGTGTGTGTAGGGGGTGAAAGTAGATATTCTAAGACTAGTGATGCGTCATAGCTGGTTTTAGGAAGGTTAAGTATGTAGCATTATAATGAAAGGAAGGCCAGGGTTCCTCCTCCTCCTCCTCCTCCTCCTCCTCTTCCTCCTCCTTCTTCTCTCTTCTCTTCTCTATCTTTCTTCTCTTCCCCACTCTTCTTCTCCTCCTCTTCTTCCCCTTCCGTAACGCATCCTCGACTTTCCCTCTCATCTTCTGGTCCAGTTCAAGGAGGAAGTAGGAAGAGAAGGAGAAGGAGGAGGAAGAGGAGGAGGAGGAGGAGGAAGGAGGAAGTAGGAGGAGGAAGGAGGAAGGAGGAGGTGGGAGGAGGAGGAGGAGGAGGAAGGAGGAAGGAGGAGGAGGAGGAGGAGGATGAAGCTAAACGAAATTGAGAGTCCTTACATTTTTCTCTTTTTCCTCCTCTTCCTTCCTTCCTTCCTTTCTTCCTTCTCTTCCTTCCTTTCTTCCTTGTTCCTCGCTTCCCTTTTGCCTATTCTTTGATTATTCGTTTCTTTATTTATTCATCTATGTAATCATCTGTTCATTTATTTGTTTATTTATTTATTGTTTCTATCCCTTCCCCTCCATCTCGACACCACCTTCAAGTATGACTGTTTATTTTTTTTTATATATATTTCATAGTCCCACAAATGACTTATATATATGTAAAAAACAAAAAAAAAACCACACAATTGACCTTGACTTGCCTTGCCTTGCCTTGCTCCGCGTACGTATCTGTGACAAAACATTAGCTAACGAAAACCTACATAATATATACCAATAAGTTTACTTCACATCCTAATTTGACATCTTATTATCGTGTCCCCTTGAAGACCACCACCACCACCACCACCACTACCTCTCTAAACAAGCCTTTTTCTATGTTTTTTTTTCCACTGATTTTCTGAGTTAAAGCCAAGAATACATACTAATAATTTAACTTCATATTCTATTTTTACATCTTTTCATAGTGTCCCCTTAAGGAAGACCACCACCACCACCACCACCACTGGAAATATCACTCTAAATACGCATTTCTCTATTCTTTTTTCTTCTTCTCCTTCCGTTGCTTTCCTGAGTGGCCTCGGGGAACGCATTCCTTGAGGGACGGGCGTTGTTCACTGGCATGTCAATGAGGGAGTGAGGAAGTGTGTGTGTGTGTGTGTGTGTGTGTGTGTGTGTGTGTGTGTGTGTGTGTGTGTGTGTGTGTGTGTGTGTGTGTGTGTGTGTGTGTGTGTGTGTATGAGTGAATAGGTTGAGAGGCTTTCTAAAGAGGTCGTGAGTTTGTGTTGAAAAGGAAGGTAGGTAGGGTTAGAAAGGGTTGGGGTTAGGTTAGGTGAGGTAAGGTTAGGGTGAAGTTAGGGTTGGGGTATTTTAGGGTGAGGTTAGATTAGGGTGAGGTTAGGTTGGGGTGAGGTAGGTTTAGGTTTAGGTTGGGTGAGGTTCCATAAGATTGGGGTGGAGGCTGTTTGAAGGGGCTCTCGTCTGTTATCTACGCTAGGGTTAGGTAAAGGTAGGTAAGGTTAGATTAGGTTAGGTAAGGTTAAGGTAGGTTAGGTTAGGTATAGGTAGGTAAAAAAAAATGTACAGATAGGTATAGGTAGATATAGATAGATATAAAGATAAGTATAAGTAAGTAAAGTTAAGTAAAAGTTAGATATAGGTAGGTTTATGTAGGTTAAGTTAAGTAAAGGTAGATATAGGTAGATAAAAGTATAAGTATAGGTAGGTAAAGGCAGGTAAAGGTAGATATAGGTATATAAAGATAGGTAAAGGTAGATATAGGTATATAAAAGTATAAGTATAGGTAGGTAAAGGCAGGTAAAGGTAGATATAGGTATATAAAGATAGGTAAAGGTAGACATAGGTATATATAGGTAGGTATACATACAGGTAGATATATATTAGTATAGATAAATATAGGTAAGTATAGGTAAGTATGGTGGGTAAAGGTAGATAAATATAGGTAAGTTAGTAGCTAGTTAAGAGAAAACTATAAACTATAAAACTATAAATAAACACTGAAATAATGACAGCTAACTTCTCCCCAAAAGACCCTCAAGGAGAATGACTATGTATGTATGTATGTATGTATGTATGTATGTATGTATGTATGTATGTATCCTCGTGCGGTGAAAAGAGCTGTTTCGCCCTCCTACCCCCCTCTCTCTCTCTCTCTCTTTACTACCACCACCACCACCATCACCACCACCACCTACTAACACCTAACAACAGAATCGTGGGTGTTGTTAATTAATATTCAATCTCTCTCTCTCTCTCTCTCTCTCTCTCTCTCTCTCTCTCTCTCTCTCTCTCTCTCTCTCTCTCTCTCTCTCTCTCTCTCTCTCTCTCTCTCTCTCTCTCTCTCTTTTCTCACATTAATCAATGCTTTCTTTCTCTCCCTTCCCTCCCCTTTCCCATCACTTCCATCTTTCTCACACTGTTAGAAATTATTGGTTTCTCTCTCTCTCTCTCTCTCTCTCTCTCTCTCTCTC
Source organism: Cancer borealis (assembly GCA_036785275.1). NCBI lineage: Eukaryota > Metazoa > Arthropoda > Malacostraca > Decapoda > Cancridae > Cancer > Cancer borealis. Next base: position 2,175 of record JAXIVD010002362.1, on the reverse strand, counting down.
TCTCTCTCTCTCTCTCTCTCTCTCTCTCTCTCTCTCTCTCTCTCTCTCTCTCTCTCTCTCTCTCTCTCTCTCTCTCTCTCTTCCTTCCTCCCTTTAAAAATATCTTCAACTTACCTTGCGTTTCTTCACTTCCTTCTCCTCTTCTTCTTGTTACGAAATAATTAGTGTGTTGGTGTCACGTAATAATAATTAGTAAGTGCTCACCACAACTAATGACAGGATGGGTGGGTTGAGGAAGGGTCTGAGATGATGCTAAGTAATTATTATTTATTTACGAAGATGAAAGGATAGATATATAGACAGATCTTCTATGTGTGTTTGCTGTCTATCTGTCTGTCTGTCTGTCTGTATGTCTGTTTACCTTTGTGTACTGTCTTAAGGCTATGTGAATCGCCTTTAATATATCTATTTATAGCAATACGTGTTCAGAAGCAAACTTTCACAGGAGTAAATACACAGAAAAAATGCGCTTGTTTTGTGGGAATCATAATATTTCTTGTACCGCGAAATATTAGGTTTTTTGAATGGATAGGTTAATTAAACTTTATAATACATTCCCAAAAGCAAACAGCGACGAAATTAGTAACACACACACACACACACACACACACACACACACACACACACACACACACACACACACACACACACACACACACACACACACACACACACACACACACTTCTATCAATTCCACATCACCACAAACTCAACTCAAACACAAATCAGGAAAGAATGTCGGAAAACGTTAAAAAAAAAAAAAAAAACACGAACAAATGCGTCCAGCTTAAGTAGGTTGTTCCAGCCGGACGTTCCAGAAAGCTTAGTACAGTATAGCATTTGGTTCCAGAAAGCTTAGTATAGTAAAGCATTTGGTTACGATCACCGGAAGACTACTTTTTGCTGATCCTGGAAAGAGGGTCAGTAGGAGTAGTAGTAGGAGTAGTAGGAGGAGTAAGAGTAGGAGTAGGAGTAGTAGTAGTAGGAGGAGTAGCAGGTGGGGTGTAGGAGTGGCTGGTACGGAGACAGGAAGGATTGTCGTGGAAGGTCCGTTTGTCTGTCTGTCTGTCCGTGTCCGTGTCTGTCCGTGTCTGTTTGTATGTATGTGTGTCTGTGTCTGTCTTGTGTCAACTTTTTAATCACTTGTGTCGTGGTAATTAAGGAGGAGAATGAGAAGGAGGATTAGGAGGAGGAGGAGGAGAAAGAAGAGAAAGGAAGAGGCAGTGTCGTATTCCTTCCAGTGGAGGGAATAATGTGTCACGTGAATCTAAACACACACCACACACACACACACACACACACACACACACACACACACACACCACACACACACACAACCACACACACCTGGCTGGCTACCATGAAAAATTATACCTATCATCATCATCATCTAGTAGACGTAGTGGTAGTAGTAATAGTAGTAGTAATAGTAGTAGCAATCGTGACTCTGATATTAACAACAAAATATCCACTTTTAATTGATATATTGCTGTATTTAAAGGAGTACAAAGGAAGAACAGACAGCAGCAACAGTAGTCATACTGAACCTAACTTACATTTCACAACTCACATGCGTACGATATTTTTCTCATTTGTTGTGAGTCAGTTACATCACAGCAACAACAAACAAACATTCGTCTCTCTAACCTAACCTAACCAAACCAAACCACTATTTAGGGCAAGAAAAAGCGGTAACGATTAGTACAACCTTGACCACAGCAGACACCACACACAGCTCTCCCTCACTCCTACGATTCCTTTTTACCTCACTCTTACGATCCCTCCTACCGACCCACCCGCCACTCCACTCCTGTCCCTCCTTCGCGCTCCTCCTCCTCCTCCTTCCACATACCGCAGACTAGACCGCACACAGGCACGTGAAAGTCAAGGGAGAAGGAGGAGGAGGAGGAGGAGGAGGAGGAGGAGGAGGAGGAGGAGTACAGCCTGAAGAAGGTATTTGTCGCCTAAGGGAAGCTGCAAAACTGACTGTGACGCCACACGGGAGTTCCCTAAGAAAGATTTTTGTGCTGTCGCTGTTTTTTTTTTTTTTTTCTCTTTTATTTTTCTTGAGAGAGAATTGTGTTTTGATGTGATTTGTTCAGTTTTTTCTGTAGTTATGTGGATCTTTCTCTCTTTTTGTCTTTTTTTTCTCTTCATCTCTTTTTTCTTCTTCT
>JAXIVD010002361.1:32980-55480 GCA_036785275.1 Cancer borealis | reverse complement strand
GTTAGTAATAGGCAATAATTAGTATATTTTAAAATACCTTGCAATATGTTATGATTAATATATCTTTGAATAATGATTATAATAATATTATAATTAATATATCTTTATATAATGACAATAATAATGTTATAATTAATATATCCTTATATAATGGAAATACTGGTAATAGGTTATAATCTATATAGCTTCAAATAATAACAATAGGCTGTAATTAATATATTGTCTTAAAATTATGATATAATGTTCAACCGTTTGCGCACGATGACGTCATCAAATACTGGTAACATCAAATACTGCTAACAAAGCTATTAGTCGTCGTCTTTACATACTGGCTACATTGTCCTAATACTATTTTTGAACAATTATTTGCATTGTTATGGTGAATGAAAAATGGGTTTTATTAATGAAGAATTATGAAGAATTTATCGCCATAATCTAAAAAAAAATATTTGAGTTATAGCAATAAATTCTTCATATTTTTTTAATTTTCTTTGAAGACGAAAAATCGAAAAACAATTTTTAAGGATGGCTTAAGTAAAAAGATACTGAATCTTAAAAAATTGAAAATACAATAGTTTTATTTCGTTCTAGAATATTTTAAGTGAAAAGAAATAATTTTTGCCAACAAAACAAATATGATGTATGCAATTTTAAGGCATATTGCTGTCAAATGATGTGTAAAATTAGGTGATTTCAATTAATGCCGAAAACATGAAAGCCTCCTTTAAGGTCTTTTTTTTTGCACAAACGAATGAAAATAATTAATAAGGGCGATCAAAAAATCTATAAATTGGTAAGTAATCATTTTATGATGCCGACGTACCACTCATAGTGCGTTTAATAGTGTAATTATAAGGAAATGTGGGTGATGATATTGCCCTAAAACTAAACAAAATGGCGGCCATATATATTGAGATTACTGGATGCAGTTGCCAGATGTCGCCAGAACGAAACCATCTGAATTATGCGCCATCATTTATTTGGGCGACTGTACGTCTCCTGATTCTATTGACTTACTAAATATATCCGTTAGTGCTACACTAATTATGTTCTTACACTCCTATAATAAGTGAGGAAATATTTTATCTACTACCGGCGATTTATTAATCCTAAGCTTATCCATCTCTTAGATTACCTGCTGATTTGTTGTTAATGTTCATTAATCTTTCGTCTTCCCTCCCCCTGAACATTTGGTCTGCATCAGGTAATATTGTTAAGTTCTCATGCGTAAATACTGGTAGAAATACCGGTAATGGTTTAACACTTTGCTCATATCTTCACTCTTTTCTATCATTTGAGCATCCTTTTTTAGTGGGCCTATTCTATTTTTATTTTCAGTCTTATATATTTGGAAAAATCCTCACCATGGAAACTTCTGCAGCAATGAATACACTCAGGTACTCAATACTGACATAAGAAAACATATTGCACCAGCAATTTACACCCCTAAGTATAGCACCTACACCAAACTATTTGTTCACACTGCAATATTCCCCATCAACCCAGTGTCCATCACATTTAAATGACAGCAAGTACGAAAAAGTTTTAAGGAAACATTTATTTCTATTGGGACAATCACATACTGATACGTGTTTTGTGAGAAATTCTAAGCAACATAAATCCTTCATAGGATATTCTATTTAAATATTTATTCATTCATATACTACTATTCATTCACTTTATTCTATCCCCCTTAAAACTATTAATTAATTATAAGAACAATAGAAAATGTTATACTTGAACCACTCACTCTTTCATCCATATGCTATGTTTGTAGTAGAAACAGGCAACATAATGACACAGTTATATATATACTTTCTTTCACACAAGTAATCCTTACTCTTCTTTCTAATAATTAATCCCTTTATATCCCTAAACTCTTACATCAGGCTCTCTACAGGAGGAAGGGAAGAATGGCCTTCCTCTGGGGATAGTTTTTAAAGTCCTTCTTGTAGGCACGGTGTTTGCCCAAAGCCCACAATGCCATCTGGTAAAACCCAGCAAGTGCAAAAAGTCCCGCTGGAAAAAAGAGACAGTAAAATTATAAGAATTATTGTTTACTAAAGTCTGGCTGATAGTAAAAGAAATACTGATGAAACAACTCCCTATCTCAAGCCTTACTTCATGTTAAAAAGAAAATATATGTATGAAGAGAAATGGGCTTGATAGACTTCTTGAGATCCAGTGGTGAGTTGCTTGTAAATACAAGCACATTTCCTTTCACCAGTTATTACAGAAATAAATGAAAGAAAGTGAGAATTTCCTTCATGATACTGCAATGAAATATGTAATGATATGGAACTTCAAACACTTGGACAACCAGAAGAAATAACAACCAGTCACTTATTAACCACATCTACCCATCCATTTATAGTTTGTATCGCCTCATTCCATCCGAAAAAGTGCCCCCAGGGGATGGCTGTGGCATAACTGGTGGCTGCTTCACTATGTTGCTTTCAACTTTATTTACTTTTCATTGTGTTTGCTGTAGATAGATAGCATTTACTCCAAGCTATAGACAGACCACCTGGTTTGGACCAGTGTCTATGTGATGTGATTTTCTTTATAATTCTCCAAGAACATGTAAAATTTACGGTTTTGTAATCATCTAGACCAGTGTTACCAACCTTTTTTGGTTGCGACCCTTAACTGGACTAGCGACCCTAAATGTGTGAACATCTAGTAATAAATCCAACCATTTTCATATTACAGTTATACTTGAAAATAGTTCATGAGCTTACGTTATTCTATTTATATATGTTAATATTTTTAACACAGACAATCTTTACGCTGTCCTACTGAAGTCAATCAACTACATTACTCAAAATCAAAATGTGACCATCTGTGAAGCATTTTATTTCATTCTTATTATACATATATATATATTTTTTTTTTAAAACCCTTCTGGCCACTCTCAGAAAATCCTCGCAACCCTCATTGGGATCGCGACCATGGGGTTGGGAACCACTGATCTAGACTCTTTGTCCCTTAACACTGGTTTCTGCTGAAGACATTGAAAAATTATGTGTTTCATCCTTTGGCATACTAATGTGAAGTGGTGTTTTTCTCATGTTGTACAGTACCAACAAGGTGAAGTGAAAGACCAAGTATTATAGCAATAATGCATAAACGTGCCAAATTGCTATGTTAAGGCCCATTCATATATGGTGCAATCATTTGCTGTGGGACAGTGAGATGCAAGGGGGAAGAAATGCACCTCAGAACACGCTGTGTCCTCATATTTAATATGAAGGATTGATATGTGCAGTGTCCCCACCAGCAGGATACAAGACAATGCAGTCCGAGTGTTTACCCAGCTGCTTTGAACACAGGATATATATAAAAAAAAAAAATTATATATATATATATATATATATATATATATATATATATATATATATATATATATATACACATATATATATATATATATATATATATATATATATATATATATATATATATATATATATATATATATATATATATATATATACGAATATCTCTCTCTCTCTCTCTCTCTCTCTCTCTCTCTCTCTGTCCCACATACCATGACTACAATCACTATTTAATGTGTAGATGAGGACTTTTCTGTCATCTCCATCATTTCACATTGCAAAGAGTTCCTAGAAGGATTATGGTACTGCAAGATATTGAAATGTACATCAAATCAGTTAATACAATGGAAAACTGTCTGCTCATCTTATCTATCAGTCCTCACCTGGAAGGCATTGGGTAAGAGCAGTGAAGGATACCCAAGAACCAAATTCATAAGTGTAGTTTGGGCAAGACACAGCATTGAACAACTTTGTCATTGGATTTCCATCTGGAAATGGAATCTTTCGTTCCTTTGAGCCAGGGGGTCGCAGGTTCCTCAGGGCCACATGTATGCTCAGATTTCCAAGCTCACACAGCTGTTTTTGAAAGAAAATATTCAGAGACAAATGCACAGAAAAGAAATACCAAGTAAGTATATACAAATGTTAATGAAGAAGTTATGGATTTTAATAGATGTGCAATCTAGGAATACGTAGTGGATTTTCTGTGAATGTGTTTATGGACAGTGCAACCTTTATGAACAAGGGCAGTATAAATACTTTGTGTCCTACATGCAAACTAATGCAAATAGGTTATTTCAACTTATTAACATTTAACTTCTCTCTCCTAAGCTCTCAGTTACTCTTTAGAGTTTCCAGTTGATCCTAATGGCACAGTTCACCAATTGTGCTGTTAAGAACACCTCACGGTGGCAAATCCTGATCAGTAGAAGGCAGTAAATAATATTCCTCATTACATAATGGTAGAATCACAACTGTTTCTGATTTGAAGAATGGGAATATTAGGACATATTTTTTTCTTCTATATGAAAAAAAGGAATATTGACTTAAGTTTTTTTAGTTAGTAAGAAGACTACCAGTGATATTCTCAGTGTAAGACATGAAGATATGCAACATCTGAATGACATACTCACCACGAAGGCACCCAAGGAGATATACACCTGGGTGAGGGAAGGTGGAGTAAACAGTGGATGATTGACATGGTAAGCCACGTAGGCAGTAAAACCCCAATAATAGGAGCAGTTCTTGAAGAGATTGAAAAGTGGCATAGTACTGTGAGAGAACCGATGCACAAACTGGGTTTCAAGGAGGCGCTTGGCATAGTGGAAGGTCCAGCAGCCTGCAGCAATACTGTAAAAGGGGGTTCAGATTGTCATTATAAAAAATTTTACATATAAAAATGTCAGAAATTCATGAACAATGTAACAGTATAAAAAGTTATGTAGTGGCAAAACTTTACTTACTGAGCACAGAGGGATGTGGGAACAGCATCACCAGCCTTCTCACCATAGAAGAGCCATGGTCGCTGATAAACCCAGAGATAGATAGCCAGAGGACCGGCATATTCAGCAAAAAATACTGTTGTCCATCCAATTTGTGGACCAAGGTCCTTGACGTAGAGCCTGTCATCATTGGTCTTGATGCCAAGTTGTTGCAGTGTGTCAGTTTCCTTCAGACCTGCACACATATTGGTGTTAACTCTATTTACACAGCAACAATCAGTCCTCAAGAATATGTGTCTCATATTGTTTATCCACCTTCACCATAAAATCTAATGCATTCTCTCTGCTGGAGTCAAGTAGGATCATCTAGGTTTAGTATCTATTGTATGTAAAGTAAAGTTGGATGAATAGTGTTAGCTACATATAATCCAAAGATTCAATAAGGCTTACCTTTCCCTTTCTGTTCCATCCTAACCTCCTGGCGTTCAGGAAGCAGGGTGGTCTTCTGTGCATTAAGGCTCTTCTTCACATCCAACACTGTGCTGGAGCCCCGCAGCTGTGGACCATGAGACCAACAGTCCTGTTAGTTACTCTACCCATTCACTGAGACAACAAACATACAAACAAACTTCTTCTATTAGCAGTCTACCAATTTTCAATAACTTGAGTGCAATTCGATAATAATAATTTTGAATCTTTACCTGTGACTAAAGAAACTATGTGAAAAATGTAGAAATTACTTATAAAGTCAATTGAATCATCCAAGCTATCTATGTCTTCAACACACTATGCCCTGGGCAAGCTCACTGCAAGGACTGTGTATTTTCCATCACAGTCACAATGAATCTGTGCAACAAATGAATGATGTCACATTAAAAGTCCTACATAAAAGCCAAGAAAAGTGGAGGCATCTTTGTGTGACAGGCATGTGTTAGGCGGGTGAAAATATGTTCTTTGGGCGACCAGCGTAGCAATAGGCTAATACATCTGGTTCTGTGAGGCCAAACTAGTTTCAGCTATACCTAAAAACGACCCAACAGGCCAGCTGCTAGCTCCAACCAATTCTGACCACATAACCATGGATGGAAGGAAAATTGCATAGTTAGCTGCCACTCAGATAGCCCAGCCCACAGTTCCTGTGTGACATTGTTAGGCTCTGCCCCAATGCTACTCCCACCAGCCAATCACCACCTGTCAGAGTCACGGTCAACAGGGTCACAACCTGTGCCCGCACCTTCCACTTTGCTTAACGAGATGAAGACATGGTTCTCAGGCTGGTAGAGTTTCGTCCTCTCCTACATTTTGCACTCCAGCTAAGATTAGAGGTAACAACAGGTGTAGCTGATAAACATACCAATTAGTTCAGTACCACATTTGCATATTTTTCACGTATTCGATGAGTGTAGTACATTGGTTAAGTAAAGCATGGGTGACCTTTTCATTGCACAGAAAAGTAATTGAAAGGACAGTCTTAAGCATTCATATGGACCTCATGAACTATGCCGTCATAACTCTGGGTTGTGTGTGTAGTGCTTGCATTGTTGACTTAAGGTCTCACAAATCATTCAGTGAGGACTTAGTCAGGCTGTCATCCTTTATCTATTAATTGATCAATAAATAAATCTAATATGTATTAGCGAATTCTTGCGTTTCCTTTCTGGGGTTTCCGTATCCATCCTTCAGACCTTATCAATCTGTCATCACAGGTGTCGGCTGAAGGTGAATAATGCATGGTAAGTAGGTTGTGTTCACACGCGTATTGAGCATACATCTTTCTATATATGTCCAACAGTGATATAAATGTTAAGAGGTTATATGAATTTCATATTCTTTCAAATATTCAACTCTTACTCTACATGAGCAATCAAAATCAACCATTTCACTTTTACTCCTCTCAAACACTGTCATCTTACTTTCATTTACATTCCCCTGATATAATACATCTAATGTAAATGTATATTTTCCTTCAATTTACATTTACTAAAGCAACAAAATCACTACACATAATAAAACATCTAAAAATGAGCACAAACTCCCTCTAGGCAACATATCAGGGCAGAGATAAATGGCAGGTGCGCTTTTTGATATTTAATTAAACTTTAATATTCAAGCTGATAGAAGGTTGTGATATAAATAGGCTTATTTTTCTAAGACCTGAGAAACAACAAATAACTCACCCCTTGAAGGGTTGTGACAAACTTGCCACTCTTGGCATTGTAGATGTCCAGCTTCTGAATCTGAAACAATCCAAAATATATTAACTTCACATACATGTAGCACCAAATGCACAAGTCATTAATAGTTATGTTTAAGGTGGTGATCTTGAGTAAGAATGAATATGTAACTTAACATTAATAAAGTTACTACATCCAAATTTATATCATACGCTAATTTAACAAGGTAAGTGTGAAGTGTGAGTGTCACCAGTGATTCTTCACCTCAGGTACAACACAAGTTGAACAATATTAGCGGACATAACATTCTCAAATCAAATAATACCTTTCAATAGGGAAACCAGGTATTTGATGCACTTTATAGACATTACAATGTCATACAATGCATCAAGATTCATACATAATTAATACCTATAAGTTGGAGTCCCTTATATATATATATATATATATATATATATATATATATATATATATATATATATATATATATATATATATATATATATATTATGTCTAGATCCTATGGTAGGCTTGGACGGTCAGCCTCCAATCGTTAGTAGTACATGTTAAATTTTTTAAGTGACACCTTGTTTCTTGTTGAGAGGCTCATGCTGCCCACAAAAGCCCCTCATTGTTGAGGATAGTGTTGATGGCAGCATGTGGGTGATTTTTGACCACTCGGCAGTTTTGCTAAGAAAAGTGACCAGCCCATTCCAGGACTCAAACTCAGGACTCTGAGCTCATCATGCCCGCATGCTAACCAAATTATATGGATGCAAAGTCAGAGAAAAATCTTTAAATGCCAATATCTCAATACCACTGGTTCTAATATTTCTCCTGATTCCTAATACAATTTGACTGCACTATATTATTATTTTTTACCAAAAGTATTGTTAGAAAGTGGAATAAGCTTTCACCTTCCGTGGTGTAGTGTACCACAATAACTTCCTTTAAACTCGACCTTGACTACCACCTCCTCCAGCAAGGTTTCAGATAGAAGCTGTATGACCCGACATACTGTTGGCTGTTTGACTATGTTGCTTATGACTTTGTAGACTTTTCATTGTTTGCTTTTGTGTGTTTACTCTATTTAAGGACAGACCACCTTGTTTACACCTGAGGGTATGTGTGGTGTGAGTTTTTATGTAATTAGATTTAATTCTCTCCCTCTCTCCTTTTCCCATATATTATGACTACAAGTACTATTTAATGTGTAGATGAGAACTTTTTTGTCATGTCTATCACTTCATATTGTGGGGTTGTTGTTTTTCTCTCTCTCTCTCTCTCTCTCTCTCTCTCTCTCTCTCTCTCTCTCTCTCTCTCTCTCTCTCTCTCTCTCTCTCTCTCTCTCTCTCTCTCTCTCTCTCTCACAGAAAGCTTGTGATGTCTGCCTCCAGTACCTAACCTCCAAATGACCTCTAAAAGTGCTCTACTCTCTCTTTCAACTTAAAAAAAAAAGTAGTTTCAAGACCACTTTTTATGATGGTACAGCAGCATCTTCCTTTATACTTCTACATATTTCTAAGCACTACCCGTCTTCATATTGACATGTTCATATTTTTCTTTCCATATGGATCACAGTGATACTTAACAATTCCTTCTTTCTGCATTATGGAGAGGAAAAACAATGTGACAGAAATTTTGAAGGCCACCTGCTTGATTTTTTTCACTATTACTTTGCTTCATTTAAGTTTTCCACAGCCACTAATGAACACACTTAATTCTAATTAACCTCAATAACTGACTGGTTGATATAACTCCAGGGATTAAATTTTTCCATGGATTACCATATTTCCAAGACTACCATCTTAAAGGGGTATAAAAATTTAATTACAATGTTGTTATTGCTCTTCCTTATGCCTCAACACTTCTGAATGATGATAAAAATAATTAATAAAGATACAATAAAGTTAAAAATCATTGCATCAACTGTACAAACATGACAAGTACTATGTATGTATGTATGTAAGCTATAGAAACACTCTCCATGAAACAGCTCTCTCTCTACACACACACACACACACACACACACTCGTGATACGCCCAATATCTAATCACTGACCTTGACTACTGTGAGAAAAGGAGCTTTGATCATGACCTTCCTAAAGTGATCTGTAATAAGCTGATCACAAATTACTTATATTTTTTTCTGCCTCACTAATAATTTACCCTTCCATAATTATCACAAAAGGCCTTACTCTGTTTTATCTCCATTTCTACTCCAGTTCCTCCTCTGCCCCTCTTTACTCCCTTTCCTTCACGCCTTCACCACACATAACAAAAACCCTTAAACTATCCAACACTGCTTCTGTTATACACAAGCACTACATGGTAAAAGAACATATAGAGTTCATTTCAGCATCAACCTACCATGAAGAAAATATGTCTGTCATGGAGTTTTTGCTAATTTTTTTATATCACTGCCACAACCATTCCCGTACGTAAGGCATGTTGGCCTTCTCAACCATTACCTTGATATAAATAAAAAACAGTTCAAAATAAAACATACCTCTTTCAAAATATTACAAGCATGAAAATATATAATTATGATTCTGATTAATATGAAGCAATAGTAGTTATGTCACTGGTAGTTTTGTATTTGGTTTTGAAAGATCTATTAAGAATAATTATGTGGCTAAATTACACCTACCAACATGATGTGAAACTACACTTCATAATCTAAGAATAAGCTTTCCTCCTGTGGCTATTACATTAGTATAACAATAGAACCAGTTTAGTCTGCAGCAGTCACCGTCAGCTCTTACATAGACCTAATTACCTCAATCAGACTTGTCACTATAATTACATGGCTGGGTCAGGGTGAAGGGGAGTTAAAGTCATTGAATAAATGCATACATATATCAAGACCATTCCTTGACTGTGGTGTCTAAAGATTATCTCTGGATAGCCATGAGAATGAACACATGATAAAAACAAGCTTAAGATTAACTCTTACATAAGTCATATCTAGTCCTTTGTATTGCAAGTGATATCTGAAATCATCCCGATACTAATTAAGAAAAAATTAAGTAATATATGAACGATGAAAAATGCAATTAAATTTGATTACAATATAACCTAAGAACCTAAAAAGGGCCAGTGAACTTAGACTAGACAGCTTCTGCTTACCTAATATCATCTTTCATTATTATCCCTAAACTAATCTTACCCCCTTCTCTTAAAGATGTTTATTGTATCTGTGAGCTTATTTATCATTTAAATATGTATTCATCCAACTGGAACTCATTGTCATGCAAGTCATAATCTCTAAGACCTTCACCTTACATTAAAGAAGGGAACGAAGGGAAAAGGAAAAATAAAACAGAGAAAACATAGGATAACATACAAGGAAAAAATACAGAAATCATCACTGAAAACGGTAAGAAAAAAAGAAGGAAAAAAAAAAAATTCTTTTTTACCAAGATATGAGTAGAAAAAAGGGATAAAACAATTTTCAGGCAAAATGTGTGTGTGTGTGTGTGTGTGTGTGTGTGTGTGTGTGTGTGTGTGTGTGTGTGTGTGTGTGTGTGTGTGTGTGCGCGCGCGCGCGTGTGCATGAGAGAGAGAGAGAGAGAGAGAGAGAGAGAGAGAGAGAGAGAGAGAGAGAGAGAGAGAGAGAGAGAGAGAGAGAGAAAATTGTAATGAATTATTAGGTTCGGTTAGGTTAGGAAAGATAAGGTATTCTAAGTGGACGAAATTATTTTTTTCTTGTAGATTTTGGGGGTTTTTTTTACTTTCATTTGTTATTGTCACATCATTACCTGCTACTGAGGAGATGGAGGACAAAAAAAAAAAAAAATATTTGCGACGGGAACAACTTTCAGATTCATTCAAAATAGATCAAAATATACCAGAAAAAAATAGTTTCGTCCAGCAGTGTGAAACAGACTGGCATACTTCTTAATATCTACCCAAAGTTACGCTATAAAAAAAAATTTAATTTTTTAATTTTAAAAATTTAAATAATAAAAACCGAGATGAAAATATAGAATAAACAAAATGTCCTTGGCATCATTGAATCTTGACCCAAAATTCTTAATAAAGTTTGTTGCAAAGCTCAAATATTGTCACTAGAGAGTTTATGCAAGCATTCAGTCATGTATTTACATAAAAGTATGCTGCCTTCCCCCCTCCCTTCCCTTCGCCTCTTCCTTCCACTTCCCTCCCTTCCTCCCTCCCTTCACCCCTCCAGATCCCTCCCTTCGCCCTTCCCTTCGACCTTCCCTTACCCCATTCCAGTCTCTCCCTTCCTCAGGTAAGCCGCCCAGGTGAGAGAAAGAATACAGTAACCTGTAACATATTTGGCGAAGTAATCATAAATCAAATTCACGTCACGTTATTATGTACCAGTGATCAATTACGTTCAAGTATCGTCGATTTAAATGGTATCTTCACCTTTAAACACTGATAAGATAAAAAAAAAAAAAAAACTATTATGACTGCATACTAAGAAATAACGTCAATACATACACTAAATCCTTGTCTTGCATCAAGACCTTTACTGCATTGTACATAAACCTTGTTATAATATAGGGAATAACGAAGGATATGATGAAAATAATAATGACATTTCTTACCTCCATGCTGTACCGGCAGGCGTTCCAAACACACTGACTGTCTGACCGTCTGACGCTGCTGCAGACGACGTGTGTGTGTGTGTGTGTGTGTGTTGTGTGTATGTGTGTGTGTCAGGGAAAGTTGTCCTACATACCTTTCCTTCCTTCCTACCTTCCTAATCTCTAAGCTACCTATCTATATCTTTACCTACAATAATAATCTTCCTTCCTTCGTACCTTAATTACTTCCTACTTAATCTCTATCTACAATAACAAGGAAAAAGTAAAGGTTGAGTTTTGTATAGTTATAATTATAGTGAATATTACATGTGTGAATATATAGGCTACTTCTTTTTTGGGGGGAGCTGATTTCCAAATAGGGGTAATTTAAACTATCCTATTGTGGGTAGTTTCACATTCAGTGGAGGTAACTACAGCCTTAGGGAAATTTAGGTGTAATGGGCTTGTTATTAAGCATGGTTTGGGAAACATTTGAGGTAATGGTCAAAATCGCTGGTCAAAGGATGGAGGATTTGTGAGTGTGTGTGTGTGTATATATATATATATATATATATATATATATATATATATATATATATATATATATATATATATATATATATATATGCATACACAATTATAGCTAGATCATATGAATGCAACATAAGATTGGTTATAGAAGTTGTAGTGAAAGACACCCAGAAAAGGGTTACCTAATTTGCATTTCCCTAGGCCTAATAAGAAACAAAAGAGGCCTTCACATGGAACTTGATTAACGGTATTGCCAAAAACGTCATAAGACATAAGACTGTTTATAGAAGTTGTAGTAAAAGGCACTTAGAAAAGGATTGATTGATGTGTGCTTCCCTAGGCCTATGATAATATGGAACTTAAGGCGTATTTATCAGTGGCATTCTGACGCAATGACAATCATGTTTCTCGTGGTGACTTGCGTCCCAGGGAACAGTGTATTATAGTTAGAAATAGGGCCAACAAGATACTAGGATTTATTGGTAGGTGCATGTGTGACAAATAGATGTTATGTGATTATTCTGAGGGTGTAATTAGCGCTAGTTAGACCCCACCTAGATTATGTAGCTCAGTTTTGATCCCCTTATTATATATATATATATATATATATATATATATATATATATATATATATATATATATATATATATATAAGATATAGGCTCCTTGGAGGCAGTTCAGAGAAGAATGACCAAGATGATTCAGGGACTAAGAAATTTATCCTACACAGATAGGTTAAAACGTCAAAACGAGGGCAGAGGGGATACGATTGAGCTTTTCAAACGGGTAAAATGAATTAATAAGGGAAACATTGATCAGATTCTAGAAATGATATAGTAGTCAGGATAGGACACGTGCAAATGGATATAAGCTAGAAAAACTTAGATACAGGAGTATCAGGACAGACATAGGTAGATATTGGTTCACTAACAGAGTGGTGAACGATCGGAATAGGTAGTAAATGCTGAGTCAATAGACGGTTGGATAAGAGTATGGATAGGGATGACAGGTGGGATGAATAAATATTAGATTATTCAATTTGCACATCACTATATGAGTTACAATAGCTATGATTTATATTAATACATAGAGCACCAATAGCAAGCAAGGATCCTTGATAGCAAGTTAACAACCCTTCTTGGAAAATAAGTCCCATGTAAACAAACAAGGTGAGCAAACACATGGCCACCCCGTACACACACACATTGTTGTTCCCACATTTTAGTTAGTTATTACATCAGCACGGTGACCTGTGACTACTGTTTGCTTGGCTGCCTGTACTATGGTGTTGTGTTCTGTTTTGTCTTAATGGCCTGGTGATTGTTAAGAGGTGATACAGGTCTAGAAATAAATAAATTAGAAAAAATAAAAAGTGCAGAATGGAGGGAATTTATACGCAAGTTACACATTTGATGACCAAACCTGAGGATTATATAAGGTAAGGAAGAGCTATGTGACCTCTGATGTCTTACTTACTTTACCCACTTTAACTCACTCACTTAATATATGAATGACAGAATATTCACCAACACGAAGCACCACAACTGCGTAAAACTTCACCATGACCCCTTACCTGAAGTAAATATTCATTCGGTAAAAATCTTACATCTTCACCAGAATGCACCTGGATACAAATAACGAAGTGCTTAGAGATACGGCAGTCGTACCGCGTTGCCATCCGCTATTCCTACGGCCTGTGCCTTATTATTATATTATTATTATACCCAGATACGGCATTCGTTTGGTTATGGTTAGATTAAGGGTAAATTTATACTTTATGCCAATATTCCACATCTCTACCCCCCCACCCCCACCCACCCCAGCAAGCTTGGGGGAGCCTGGGGAATCGGGGGTTTTGGGGGGGAGGCATATGGGAGTGATATATGGCCTTTGAAAAATCTAGGGGAATTTTCCTACATTTTAGGAAATTTCCCCAGATTTAACCTAAATTACCCTAATCAATCCTAACCGGGGGGGCTGCGCCCTCCCTGGACTCCCCCGCTGACACTGTTGTAACCTAACCTAATCTAATTTACCCTAACCTAGCCTAACCGGGGGGGGGGGGGGCTGCGCCCCCCCATGGACACCCCCCGCTGACACTTGTAACCTAACCTAACCTATTTATTGGTTGAATTGCAAATTTACCAAGTATAATTTCATAACTCAAAATACCTTAAACGAGAGCATGAAGTTCCTGGCTGTGGGGTCATCCTTTACTATTCCTCCAAGGAGCCATACAGTGGGGACACTGAACAGCTGTTGGTAGGACGCCGTGCTCCCTCAGAAAGTCGTACACCAAATCGTTTTTTGAATGAAATTTTGCGATTATTTGTCAATAATCCAATTCACAACCTTGACAAGTAACTTCAACGGTAGCCATGATACAACTGAGCAGAAAAATGTCACCTTGTAGCTGTGCCACGCCTACTATTACATATAGCAAGCTGTGATTGGCGCAGCTGGTGCTGGCAATTGGTGGTGGCACGTCATTGGACAGAGGAAATATAGACAATATAATAATCCTCTGTAGCAACAGCATCCAATCCCATGCTTGAAACCAAAGCCCGTGCTAAAAACAATTGATAGTGTTTGTTTGTTTGTTTTGACTTAGAGATACAGTCCACCCACAGTCCAAAACTGTACCACATTCACGGACGTATTGCAGTGTTATTATTTATTTCCGACAGGTAGTGTAATCAGTGAAAATATTGTAAATAGTAAGAGCAACAAGCTGAGGGTAGCCATAACCTTCGACTGTTTAATGGCATAAAGTATAGTAATACCAGATTAAGTTATGTCAGGTTCGGTTTTATAAGCTTTTCATATTTTATAACCCAAAATTTAGGCACGTGCTGTATCTATAAGCGAGCATTTACATGTATGGCTGCCGTATCTGTAAGCTGTACCATAGACTACACTATACTTGACTGGACACTCGCGACAATCGCTGACAGACGATATTACATTTCGGTCCTATAAATTCCGCTGCTATGAGTGATGACAGATAATACTTCATACATCAGTTCATATTCTACTTAGGACATTGTATTTCATGTCTTTACAATCAGTAATGATTGCTGAACCATGGCTGAACATACAAAATTATTTTACAACTTTTGCAAATAGGAAATTAACACAAAGATTACAAGTTTGAGTGAAAAATCGTGTGGGAGTTGTGTATAAAGCATATTGTTTATAGCAAAAATTTCTGGCAAATTCGCAATAATTTCTGAAATAAAACATCACATATTGTGAAATCACCATTACTGAATATGATTTGATTGTGATCAAATGTCATATAATCGTTATATCGGCTTGGAAATGAATTTTTCACAACAATTCGTGGCGCGAAAGGCAAAAGGCGAAAGAGGTCACAAGAAGAAGAAGACCAAAACATCACAAATGGAATACGGCAGGGGTGCACTGGATCAACTCCACTTTTTAAATTAATAACGTACATCATATTGGACAACCTACAGAAAAATGGATGTGGATATGTAGATCATCAAGTTAAAATTAACACCCTATTTTTTGCGGATGATGGGCTACAAATGTCATCAAGTCAAGAAGAAGCAGTGAAAAACATTAAAGATTTAATAGAAATAAGTAAAAGCTGCGGACTAGAACTAAACAAAGAAAAGAGCTATTTTATACTATATAACGTCAATGAAAAAATAGAAGAAATAGAAGGAATAAAGGTGACAGACAAAATAAAATACTTGGGAATCAACATAAACAACCAGAAAAACTGCTTCAGAGAACACAAAGAAGAAATGCTGAAAAAGGCCCAGAGGATGGCAAATCTAACCTACAGTGTTATATCTAAAAGCTGCAACAAAATGTTAATAGGGAAAACCTACTGGAAATCAGTAGTCATGCCAATGCTGTTACATGGAGCAAGTGTAATAGACTATAAGAAGGAGAAGCTAAGGAAACTGCGAAGCATAGAGAATGGAGTATTCAGGATGATCCTAGGGGCAAGGAAATACACAGCTGAAGAAGGAGTACGTGGAGAAGTGGGTGCATCACTATTTGAAACAAGAATAATGAAAAGCAAACTAACATATATCCAAAGTATACTGAAAGGAGGAAGAAATGAATTAGTAGAACAAATAATAAGGAATAGTATAGTGTGCAGAGCTGATACATGGTCTGAAGACAGCATGAAAATTTTGGATACCTTAGGAGTCAGTGTCCGAAGACTTGAAGAAATGAAAAGATCAGAATTAGAAAAGAGCTTGCTGGAATGGGACACAATGAAATGGAAAGAAGGGATGGCACAAAAATCAAGCTTAGAAATATATCGGCAAAATAAAGAAAAGGTTGGACAAGTGGATTATATGTATGATAACAGACCAAATTCGATTTTTTTTTTCCAAGCCAGAACAAACAGCCTCCCATTACATAACCGTATGCGGTTTTTAAGAGAGGATAGCATATGCCCAGTTTGTGGTGATGAAACTGAAAATCTAGAGCACTTTATTTTATTTTGTGCAGGATACAGGGAAGAGAGAAAGAAAATTTTGGGTCTGCAACAACCGTATCAGGAAAACAAGGAGCAAATAATAGGAAAGATTTTATTTGAGTTCAATCACAGGAATGAGGTGGAACTTATTAAAGAAGTGCTATATAACTTTTGGAAAATAAGAAATAAGGAACTGGAAAAAAGTGACTAAAGGAAAATACAATATATAAAAGGAACAGGAAAGAGGAAATTACAAAGGTATCAGCAAACGCAAAAGAGAACACATCAGGGGGGCCGTAGCAAAGGCAATCCCCCGAAACTCATCGCATCGCATCGCATCCCTTTACAAAGGTCAACAACATAAATAGTTCAATTCATTGGTCCCATGACGCTATTATAAGTCTCATGGAAAATGTTCATGAGCAGAAGAAGAAGAGAAGTGCTTCCTCCATAACGGCTTGTGTTGTTGTTATGATCAGCTGATTCCACAAGGTTAGTTCTTCTACGTGTGTGACCAAACTGGTAGTCGTATCGCTATAAATCCAGAAAAAACGGAAGCCAGGCTAGCGTTAGCAAAACCTAGTGTGACCGTAGCTTCATCAGCTTCTATTGTCTACTCTGAATCATGCTTGAAATAAGATTTGAAACTATTTCCAAATATTTTGTTTGTTTTCTACGTTTTCACTGTGCATGGCAGGATAAAAGGAAAAGTACGTACGCCGGGAAAGTGATGTATGGTGATAAGATCATTGGAAAGAACATTGCTAGATAGAAGAGGAGGAGGAGGCAATGAAACCAACAAGCTGACCAGAGACCATCACCAATAAGGAATTACAATGGAGTTATTTTACAGTCTCTGAAAAACGCTCTCTCGATGACACTCAGCAAACATCGTAAGTTCATTAGGAATGTTACGTTTTTTTCTTCTTGATGTTATTTATGGGTATATGAAAGTATGAGTGAATTGATTACGAGTGACTTAGGGTGTTGTGTTCAAGTTTTGGTTATATTTTACAATTACTCTCTCAACACTAAGGTGTTGTGTATCCTGCCATGCTTAGTGAAAACGTAGAAAACAAACTGAATATTTGGAAATAGTTTCAAATCTTATTTCAAGCATGCATGTATATTAGTATGGACTACATTGGCTATGTATGTATGCGTTTTCAGTTTAAAATTCCAATATTCCTGGAAATTATTGCAAATATGATGTTTTTATTGGTGTCTTAGGATTGAATAATTGTCGCCCACCGATAACGTATGTTGACTAATTTGTTTTTGTTGCTCATAAACATATTTTTCACATCACTCTGAGGTGTTTGCTTTTTGTTTGAGGTTTCTATGATGATTTTAAGTATTTTATTCAAATAAAACAAACAAAAAATCGCCTCAGAACACATTTGCGAAAGATCCGATTTCGAGTGCACAGTCATGTATGGTGTATTCTATGGTATTGCATATTAATATAGACTACATGGGCTATGCATGTAAGTGTTTTCAAATTGAAATTCCAATATTCCTGGAAATTATTGCAAATTTTGTGTTTTTCTTGGTTTCTTAGGATTTAATAATTGTCGCCCATCGATGACGTATGTTGACTAATTTGTTTTTGTTGCTCATACACATATTCTTTACATCACTCTGAGGTGTTTGCTTTTTATTTGAGGTTTCTATCTTAATTATAAGTATTTTATTTGATTTTTCAAAAAATCTGCCGTAGGGCCTGTTTGCAAAAGGTCCGATTTCGAGTGTCCAGTCAAGTATAGTGTAGTCTATGGCAGAGGGTAAAATAAAAATAAGAAACTACGTACTTGACCATCTATTAGGATACAAAATGAACATTGAAATAAAAATCCGTTTCACAAACCAGAACACGTTATAGCCACACGCATATTAAGTATAGTGTAGTCTATGGCTGTACCTATAAATAACACACTTTTCGTATAGATTTTGATCCATTTCAAATGGTTTTGAGTCTCAGACATTGAATTCCGTTGCAAATGCATATATAATAAGATATCCTCATCATCCCTAACACACTTGAGCCGCATTTTTGTCGTCCACGTGCAGGATTGGGTTTCAAAGAACGTCTTGGGCCCAATCTGTGGCCACCACAATAACACTTTTTCTTGACTTGTTGCCGAAATATTATTATCTGGCTTGCAAACTTTCCTAAAAACTTTATTAAAAGTAAAGCGTAGCTACTGTGCTTTTATTTGAAACTATTTGGCGACATTAATTTCCTTTTTGTTATGGTTGCCGAAATTAATGTCCGCGCCAAAAATAATCCAACAAAGTATATAACCAAAACTAAGCTGCATAATCTAAGTGGGGTCTTACTAGTGTTAAATACAACCTCAGAATGACCTCAGAACTTCTATTTGTCACACACCTACCAATAAATCCCAGTATCTTTCTATTTATCTATGTCTAACTATAATACACTGTTCCCTGGGGCGCAAGTCACTGCTTACTTGAACTCCCAAAAGTCCCTCTCACTATATGACCTTCCTAAGGTAGTGTCATTTAATGTGTAGTCTACAGACCTATTACCGGTAAAGATTCGTAAGATGACCTATTCGATATCTCCTTACCTTTAGTAAGCACTGCAAATTCAACCTCAGATCTTATCAAACAGTTATGCCGCTGAATTACAGAAAAAAATACAATTTATTTTAGGTTACATTAGGTTTGGTTAGGTTAAGTTAGGTCTTGTTTGGCTCGGTTACGTTAGGTTTAGTTTGGTTTGGTTAGGTTAGTTTTGGTTAGGCTTATTGAACTGCAGCTCTGGGAAAGTTATGCTAACAAAGTTATTTTATTTGTTAATTTTTTACATCTTCACCAGATTGGCGTGTGGCTACGAAAGAAAATGGCTTGTGTTCATCTAAATGTTTTCTATTTGCCCTTGCGCTATGATAACTTCTAACATCTACATATTCATTATTAAACACTGTTGATTCAATGTGCTAAACTCGTATCTTGAACACCTGGAAACTGACAAATTATAGATCGAAGTGCTTGGAGATATGTTGTCATCCACTATATTCATCCGCTATTAGTACGGCCTGTGCCTTATTATTTACCTGGTAAAGCATCTTTCATGTTCGGTTGATTATGTTATATTAGGTACGGTTTAGTTCAGTTAGGCTCGGTTATATAAGCTTTTTACCCAAAACTTAGGCACATGCCATATCTATAAGCGAGCACTATGAAGATATAACATTCGTTAGGTTATGTTTAGATTAGGTTAGGTAATGTTATGTTATGTTTGGTTAGGTACGGTTTGGTTCAGTTATATAAGCTTTTTATATTTTATTATCCCAAAGTTAGGCTAGTGTCGTATCTATAAGCGAGCACTATAAGGATACAGCATTCGTTAGGTTATGGTTAGATTAGGTTATGTTATGTTAGGTTTGTTTAGGTACGGTTCGTTTCGGTTATATGGGTTATTCATATTTTATTACCCCAAAGATAGGCACGTGCCGTATCTATAAATGAGCACTTTGGTAAGGCTGCCGTACCTGTAAGCTGTGCTATTATAGATAGTACGCCACATACTCATTTCATGACATTACTAGCATTAATCAAGATAAAGCTATGCTTTACCCTGATTAAAGCTATGCTTTACCCTGATTAAGGTTGTGCTTTACTGCTTTGCCACACAGTATTATCACTTTTGTGTATTCAATGCACTATTTTTCTACTAAGGTGGCGTCATTTCCCACAATTAAGATGGGATTCAGTATATTTTACTCAAATAAGTAACTATTTACTCTCTCTAGGCCACCATATTTCCTTTTTGTCAGTCTTTTTCAAAGGAATCCGGTTTGCAAGCTGAAATCCGTCTCCCAAGACACCTCCAGAGCAGTCTTCGAAGCCGAGTCTCCTCAGCTTGGAACTGTCTTCGTATCCTCCAAGCCGAAAGTGGACGACAAAAACGCGCCAGGCGGGATTGACTTGAGATTGACTTGGGTTTACCGAAGATAATCTTCGAAGCCATGGACGACAAAAATGCGGCTTTGGAGACCTATGGGAATGCGGGGTTCTTGGGTGGAGAAGACGAATTACAGTGATTTATGCTAAGAACACGGTGCCATAATCACTAACATAACCCAGTATAACCTAACAATGATCTATTATCGAACGCGCAATGCACTGATGGTCATAAAAACTGGCTTATGGCTACGAAAGAAAATGGCGTCTGCATCTCGCCCAACCCTCAATTTTTTTTTATCATAGAAAACATTTTATACCTTCTAAATCAACATAATATAACATAGCATAAATCAAACAAACCTTATCCTATATTGACAAATAACAGAACCTTGTTCAAAAAACTAAACTTCACCTTATTCTCGGAGACAAGGTCTCATTGAAAACATAAGATATATCAGAAATTAGGAATTTGCGACGGAAATGTAATTAAGAAAACCTCAAAATGCATCTGGTAATGTAAAAATATAACCCTCAATTCTCTGGAGCATTCAGGTGAAGATGTAAAATAATACCATTCATTCCATTATATTTTTTAGAGATTCATTTTAAGGTCAGGAAAAAAAATCACTAATATCAGCTGTAGAGGTACCTCTGTTTTACTGAGTACTCTTCTAGTTTGACAAATTTGATGAATGTTGTTCTATATTTGTATGAGCACAGCTGTACCTTTTCAATACTGAAGCATATTAAAGTAAGTTTATTTTCCCACTCAAGACCAAGCAAGGAGCTGGAAGAAGCATGGATGGAGCAGACCCAAGCAGTGTACAATTTTCTGAAGGAGGAGGAGGACCGGCATGGGTTACCTGCCCCACCTGGCACCCTTCCTCATATACATGCTGATGGGCTTGATGTTGAACAGGTTCGTGAACTTTTCTGCTAAGTCAAGTTTTGTATATTGTATTATTTTTTATAAAAAATATGTACAATTATTTAGTTATCTGTCATTATCATTGTCATACCATTATGATATATTAAGAATTCAACTATTATTTACGTTGAAGTCAACAATGACGTGTAGATTCAAGATTGGTTGACTTTGACGGAAATAATATTTGAGTGCTTAATATATTATAATAATCTTTTGGTTTAGTAATGACAAATAGCTAAACAATGGTAATTTTTTTAATAGAAATGATGCAACCCCAAAATACATAAATGTATTCACTTTGAATATTTCAGACCAATATTCGTAAAATCAAATCCATATAAAGAATGTCTCATTTAAATATGTTTTTCGTTCATTGAATGATGGCATTATATAACTTCCTTGTATTGTATGAGGACAGCTTCCAACACATCTTTTTCACAGGTCTGGCAGCTGGTGGAGCTTCAGAATAAGGCTTTGCTGGCAGCTCCTGAGAACCTTGAGGGTCTGGATAACACTAATCTGTGCTTTATGGTGGCCCAGCTCAGCAGTCTTGCCCAACATGACAAACTCTCTCATGCAAATGAATTACTGGCTGAGGATGAAGGTATTGGTGGGAGTGCCCAAGAAAGTGAGGGCATGGACTCTGATGATAAGGAAGAAGATGAGCAAGAGATGGACAACAATGAAAGTGGACTTAACAACAATGAAGAGTCTGATGAAGACATGAGTGAAAATGATGATGAAATATTTGAAAAACCTGAGGGTTTCAAAGACTCAGGTTTAAATGATGTGTTTGCTGATGATAGTGATGATGAAGAAGACAATTTTGATGAGTTTATATCCAAAGAAGGGATGGAGTCTGATGATAGTGAAGAAGAGGGAAATAAAAAAGGGCACAGAAGCAATGCAAACATTATCCAGAAAAGTGAAACAAAACAGGGAAAGGTGAATGAAGGCCAAAAGTTTGCCAAGTCTAAAGTTGACACCAAGTTTTTCAACCTGCGGGAGAGTGAATGGGTGGCGGACCATGATGCCATCGGTGACAACTACAGCGGTGATGGTGGTGATGATGTGGACCTGATGGCGGATATGTCGGATGGCAGTGAGGGAGAGGTGAGGCTTGATACTGG
>JAXIVD010002361.1:2500-27500 GCA_036785275.1 Cancer borealis | reverse complement strand
CAATTGGCTTCAGGACTGGCTCTCTGAACGTAAACAGAGAGTAGTCTTAAATGGTGTCTCCTCTCAATGGTTAAACGTAAAAAGTGGCGTACCACAGGGTTCAGTACTTGGCCCTATTTTGTTTCTGATATATGTTAATGACATAGATGATGGGATCTCATGCAAAATATCAAAATTCGCTGACGATACGAAAATTGCCAGTAAAGTAACTTCGACAAGTGACAGAGAAGTCTTACAATCAGACCTTGATCGACTAACGTCTTGGGCCAATAAATGGCAAATGAAATTTAACGTTGATAAATGTAAGGTACTACATATCGGAAGAAATAATGATCACGTTCAGTACCAAATGAATGGAAAACTACTTTCTGCAGTGAACAAGGAAAAAGATCTAGGAATCACAATATCAAGCGATTTAAAACCCAGTCAGCATTGCTCAGAGGTAGTTAAAACCGCTAACAGATTGGTCGGCTTTATTGGGCGTACTTTCGAAAATAAATCAGAAAAAGTCATATTAAAACTGCATAATTCACTAGTACGACCTCATCTTGAATATTGCGTACAGTTCTGGTCCCCATATTACAGAAAGGACATTGACAAACTGGAAAGAGTCCAGCGTAGAATAACGAAAATGATTCCAAGGCTGAAAAATAAACCTTATGAAGAAAGACTTAAAGAATTAAACTTATTCAGCCTCGAAAAACGAAGGATGAGAGGAGATTTAATTCAAATGTTCAAGATAATTAAAGGATTTGATAATATCAATGCAGAAGATTACATTACTTTTGATCGATCAAATATAACAAGAAGACGTCATACTTTTAAGATTACTGGTAAAAGATTCACATCAAACGAAGCCAAACATTTCTTTTTCAATCGGATCGTTAACGTTTGGAACTCCCTGCCCGCCAATGTCGTCGACAGTAAAACAATTAATACATTAAAAAATAGACTGGACAAATACTTAGAAGC
This sequence comes from Cancer borealis, assembly GCA_036785275.1. NCBI lineage: Eukaryota > Metazoa > Arthropoda > Malacostraca > Decapoda > Cancridae > Cancer > Cancer borealis. The sequence goes on along the minus strand of JAXIVD010002361.1, from coordinate 26,528 downwards.
CAATCCGCAACTAAAACATTATTCGTCAACATAGTAAACTTTGAGCAAGTTCCTTCTAATGTACAGTAATTACAAAATCTCGATTCGGAAGGACGTCGCTAGGGGCCTGACATCGCTTGCCAGGTAGTAGTGTTAGTGACAGTAGTAATAGGCTAGTCTAATCTAATTCCACGCATTTATTTATTTATTTTTACTTATATTGCATGGTTGGCCTTCCTCTCCTGCCAGTCGTGGCTGATGGGAGAATCCCTCACCCTTACTATCCTGTATCCTTCATCCCAGATTAGATAGTGTAGTCTAGTTTATCACAAACAGCCTCGTAAGGGCCAGTAGGCCTGTTGCTGTTTGTTCTTCCTATGTGTTCCTATGTGTTCCTCCTCCTCCTCCTCCTCCTCCTCCTCCTCCTAATTAATCAATGAATAATTTAGTAGAGGAATGTTTACTGAATATGTATGTGTATCCATTGGCCTAGCGTGTGTGGACAGCAGATTAATTGAGTGTGTGCGCCCTTGACTATTTGAACCCTTAACTGAATTCACCCATTATTGAGTGTGTCAACCTTTTAATGAATGCATAGACTATTTGCTGATTGTTTGAACCCCTGACTGAGTGCGTGTATCCATGACTGCGTGTTGAGGAATATGAGCCACAGCTGCGAAAAAAGAAAAACAAGCCTCAAGAGTTTACTTAAGCGAACCTAAGATCTCCCTTTGCCTCCCGGCTTCCCAGGACTTACCTTAACAAACCTGTACACAATATTTGAACCCTATTATTTTTCCTCTCCTCTTCTCTACGTCTCCTTCTCTCCTTTCTTATGGTATTGCGGTCTCTGGTAACCATCTTGTTTCACTGCTAACTCTCTTGCTTTCCCGCGCAGGAGGAGACAGCCGACGAATCTCCGTCGATCATACATGACAACTTACAGTCAGTTTTCCATATCCTTCTGAAAGATTGATCATTCCATTATATGGTTCTTAGTATTCTCTCTGCCCAACTCACAAAATAAAAAGATTTGTTGACGATACGAAAATTGCCAATACAGTAACTAAGACAATTCACAAGGAAACCTTGAATTCAGAATTACATTGTTGGGCGAATGGCATATAAAATCAGATTTCGACAAATTCAAGATACTGCACATCAATAATAAGGAAAAGGATATCGGAATCATAATAGCGAACAATTCAAGACCTAGTCAGCATTGTTTAGATGTAGCTAAAAACATTAGCAACTTGGATGGCTTCATCGAACGTGTCTTCGCTAATAAATCAGAAAAAAAGTTACATTTATCATAATGGCTTGGTTCGACCTTTATCTTGAGTACTAAATTATGTTTCAGTCCCCATATTACAAAAAAGACAGAAACGCTATAAAAAGTTCTACGAAGAATGATAAAGATTACTCGCAGGCCGAGAAATACATCCTATGAAGAAAGTCTATCAAAACGAAGGATGCTAGGTGATCAAATAGATGTATTTGAAATATCCAAAGGATTTGATAACATAAATGCACATAATAACTTTACAGTTAATCGATCAAATGTAACAAGAAGACATAATAGTTGATTGGTCAAAGATTCTCGTGAAACGATGCCAAATACTACTTCTTGAATGTGGTCGTTAACATGGAATTATCTAAGAAATTTCGTTGAAAGTGTAGAAGTTACAACTTCCTTAAATAGAGTAGACAACATTGACTCCAATCCACAACTGAGATATTATCAGTTAAATCTAATTATAATTTGTTCAATGTTGCCTTTTCCTTATTGTTTTTAGGTTGTTGTTCGGTAGTCTGGCACCGCTTGGTTTGCTTGATTAATAGTAGTAATAGTGATAGATCTGTCTCGTTCCTAAAATCATAATGGTCAAGCAGTTTTTTTCATGCTGCATGGATTTCTTCCTTTCCTGCCAGTTCATGTTGGCGGGAATGGTGGCCTTCGTATTCATTACTCTATGTCTTTCACTTTAGATAAGATAGTGTAATGTATTACAAACAGCCTCGTAAGGGCAAACAGTCTGTTGCTGTTTGTTCTTGCACTGTGTTCCCGCCTTCCCTTCCTTGATCCTCCCAATCTCTCCTCCTATCCTTTATTGTGCCTCCCATTCTTTTCTCCACATCCTCCACAAACTTCTTCCTCCTTCTTTTCCTTCCCTTCTCCTTGTACAAACTTTTCTCCTACCCTGCCATCCCTTCTCATCCGCGATACTTATTCTCTATTCCTCCCATACTCTGACATTTTAATTCCTTTCTTCCTCGCCTTTCCTCTGGCATCTCATCTTATCATTCCAGCCTCCCCTTCCACCTTCTCCTTCTTTAGATGTCAGTGGATTGTGATTCATGACTCTAGTGATTACTCAGAAAAATACATCGCCTCGATGGACTTTTCATATAACAACGCTCGAAACTCCATCACTTGAGCTATGTAATCTACGTATTTGAAGCTGTATGAGAACGGGGAAATAAGTCTTCTTTATCTTTATGTTTGGGAATGAGATGAGTGTAAGTAGAGTGTGTTCTGGACGGTCATGTACCAGTATTCTTATTTTCAAAATGAAGGACCCATGCAAGATTATGAAAATGAAGGCCAAAAAAGGAGGATTCAAGGATAATTGAATCTATTCCATCAATTTATAAATCTTCAATAATGAAATGTAGTGAAGATGCATCTCGGTATGTGTAGAAGTCTTGGCTTTATGGGACATATAAAGTAGAGTGTTCATGTGATGAATGATTAGTCCTTCAAAGATGACCTCTGAGATAAAAAAAATATTAATTCTGTATCTGACCGACTGATTGATGTTAAACAAAAAATGTCACTGATTTAATTACCGATTAGACTGATTCATCCGAGGGACGTGATTAAGTGGTTAATTAAAGTGGAGAATGAAGTTGTCTCTTGACTCTGTAAGATGAGTTATGGTAGTACACGTAAGCCAAACTGTGTGTTGCGTCTTTTTCCAATTTGACCTTGGCGTCTGTGGTGGGTAGGAAGCTCTCGCCCCGGGACACAGGAACATCAAAGTCTACACAAATTACCTTACCCAGGTCTCCCCAGGTACTCTTTATATATATATATCAGCCCGTCAGGGAAACAAATATAAGTAGCAGGGAAAGATGTACAGTCCAAGCCTCAAAAAGGATCCGCAGATTCACAGCTCGGTTAGCTACATCACGGAGGAGGTACAGAGTGATGTGACACACCCATTACACGACCGTCTACTGAACGACCAGGTGGAGACAGGGAACCGACGTGACTCGATCAATACTTGACTGAAACAGGTGCAGTGAAGAATCAGTTTTGATATATGACATAACATTCTACACAAAGGATTTAAAGGAAATGACTGATAACCTCGTTATATTTTCCGTAGACTGACTGACGCTGACTGATTGATAGTGAAGAAGCTACAGCATAATAACAACTTTGATTGGCCTTCAAGTTTGTTACGCGAAATCCTTCTGCCTGTAAGAGATGAAGAAAACTTGGAATATAAAATACCGCCCTTAACCCTGTCAAGTCATCTAGTGGGGAGGATGAAAGGGGCATGGAAGAAGAGGAGAAGGGGGGAGGATGAGGATGAGGAGCAGAAGGAGGAGAAGGAAGAGGAGGAAGAGGAGGAAGAGGAGGAGGAGGAGCAGGAGGAGGAGGAGGAGAAGGAGGAAGAGAAGGAGAATGAGAAGGAGGAGGAGAAGGAGGAGGAAGAGGAGGAATTCAAAGGAGTACAATGGAAAAATTCTAACGAGGCCCTTTGCGGAAAGCATAACGGCTACAATATCTAATTTTCAACTAAGAAAGCACAGGGGAAGGCGAACACTGAAATGAAGAACAATACATACTTGAAAATTAGTTGAAAATATATATAGGGAAAGTCAAAATAATTATCGATCTTATCTATTATCTGATAATACCTACAACTGCTGAGCAATGCCATGTTTGTCTGCTCGAACGAAAACAATGTGGTTATTGGCTTTGTTTCACAATATTTGTGTAATGAGTTTTTGAACGTAGTTATCAACAGTATTATACTATCCATAACATGCGCGGAAAGACTTTTTCAAATATTTATAAGAATTTTTAGAAAAGCATTGGATTTCACTGGACCGAATCTTTTACCGACAATCTCAAATCTGTTATTATTAGTGACATTTGATCAGTCGACAATGTAGCAATCGTTTATATTAATATTGTCAGGTTCTTAAAAAAAAAGCACTATTAAGTTGACACTTGGTCTTCGTTTCGATAAACTTAACAAATAAAATTCTTTGCGGAGGCGTTCTCGTAAGATAAATTTTGCAATCTAGGGAGGAGAAGGAAGACGAGGAGGATAAAAAAGAGAAGATGAAAGAGAAGGAGATAAAGGACAACATTGATTGACTGACTGACGTTAAGACACCACATGTCCTATTGTGCCTAACAAGAACTGAACAAGAACCTTAACAAAGACGAGATTACGGACTCAAACAAAAAAATTGAGGACGAGAAGAACAAGACTGACAACAAAAACAAGGACGCTATGAACAAGGACGAAGATAAAGACGAATGAGAAGAGAACGATGAAGATAGAGCAGTAGTATGGGGAGAGGAGAGAATAATGAGAGAACGTTTATAAGTTAAAGCCGCTTACCTTCCCCTTGGCTACCCATCCTAAGTGGATTACATATTCCCCCCATTGAGAAATGGAAAGAAGAACGTTCCCACTTTATAGAAAACTAGTTATTAATTTGCCAAATGCAAGACAGAGAGAGAGAGAGAGAGAGAGAGAGAGAGAGAGAGAGAGAGAGAGAGAGAGAGAGAGAGAGAGAGAGAGAGAGAGAGAGAGAGAGAGAGAGAGAGAGAGAGAGAGAGAGAGAGAGAGAGAGAGAGAGAGAGAGAGAGAGAGAGAGAGAGAGAGAGAGAGAGAGAGAGAGAGAGAGAGATTCAAATTAACGTTCATACATTCCTCATTCACCAATAGAAGTTTTTTCTTCAATAAAACACACACACACACACACACACACACACACACACACATACACACACACACACACACATACACACACACACACACGCACACGCACACGCACACGCACACGCGCGCACGCACACGCACACACGCACACACACACACACACACACACACACACATTACCAACAGCGACTGAGTGGGAGGACGACAACAGGAGGTGTGAATAACTTCATTTATGGCATAATTTTACAGCCTAATTAAAATTCCGACGTGCGGGCAACATTACAGAAAAGTTAATTGTAGCGTCAAGTGGGAGACACGCACGATGAGGTGCACGGATACAGACAGACGATAACACGGACAGACAGGCGGACAGATGGAAGCCCAGACAAACACATGGAACGAATATACGAGGAAATAAATAAACGGACGTTGGGAAACACGAACTGTATTAAGAAAGAGAGGGATGGACGCACGAGTTAACGGAAACAAGTACAGCCCTGAGTGAACATGAATTATGCAAGGAAATAATGCGAAAAAATAAGATATGCCGAAATATTAACGTCTCTCTCCTCTCCTTTCGTCTCCTCTTCTCTCCTCTCCTCTGTCTCTCCTTGCTCTCTCTCTCTCTCTCTCTCTCTCTCTCTCTCTCTCTCTCTCTCTCTCTCTCTCTCTCTCTCTCTCTCTCTCTCTCTCTCTCTCTCTCTCTCTCTCTCTCTCTCTCTCTCTCTCTCTCTCTCTCTCTCTCTCTCTCTCTCTCTCTCTCTCTCTCTCTCTCTCTCTCTCTCTCTCTCATCCAACTTCACAAACTGCAAAGTAGAAATAAAAGTAAGGAACAATTGTAAGTCGCTTAAAGTCAGTGTCAACCGTTCAAAGTTAGAATCAGCTTTTTTTCAGTCAGTGAAAACTATTTCTAGCCCGTGTCAGTTTGGCTTAGTGTTTGCTGTTTTGAGTCAATGACAGCCATTTACAGTCAGCATCAGCCGTTGAGTTAGTGCCATCCGTTTATCTAAAGGAAATTCAGACAAAAAGGACGTACTTGCAAAGGTTAATAGAGAACATACACGTAAGTGATAGGTATTTAGGAGTAAGATTAGGGAGGAGAATGGATACAGCAGGAAGGAAAAACTAATGGGATTGAAGGGGATGGAAGAGGGGAACTAAATTGCGGTATAAGAGAGAGGAAGGGAACAAAATTACCCTCTCTGTATTTTTTATGATAGGAAATGGGGATTACTATAGGTTTAAAGAGAGGATGGAATGAAAGAGAAGGAAAATAAAGGGCATTACGTAGATATTGAAGAAGGGAACGAGCAAGGTAAGAATAAATAAGAAAAGTTTACTTATTATTTGTATGTAAATAGGGGAGAGATCATTATCATGATTATCACCAACAGGCTCCATGAGCCTACTGCAGGACAAAGACCCCTCCCAACCTACTCCACTCATCTTTATGGGCTGTCTGTCTATTACAGGTTACTTCAGCAAAACTTTCTCTCATCGCTCTATCTATTTCTCTGTCTGCTCTGCCTTCTTTTACCATCCTTGGATTGCTATTCTTTTACTATAAAAAGTTAATTTGTTATTTCTTGAGCGCATAACATGTCCTGCCAATGACCACTTTTTTCTTTAAATTGTGGTCAAGATGTCCTCATGTTATACCAAGCATTATTATTTTCATTCCCATTTGGGCACCTTAAAGTTTTCGTTCCAGGTCCTTCGTAAGATTACAGATTCTAGGTTTCTGATCCATATGTTAGTAATGGTAGAATGCGCCGATTATGTTTATTTACCTTTCTCTTCAGTGAGATGAGAAATTACTTTCTATAACATTGCAGTGTCTACCAAAAGTACTCCATATATTCATATTTTTCTTTTCATCTTTTTTCATGATGTGAATTTTCACGAATTTTTTTATCAGAGTTCTCTTCCAATTATAAGCACACAAAAGAACACTAACTTTTTGAGGCTAGAAAGCTTAACATTTCAATGACCAGTGGAGCTAAAGAAGACAGATTCAACTAAACTAGGCAGATTCATTGTAAAAAGTTAGATTAAAAGTGTTCTACCGCCAAAACACCTTTAACCAACGTAGCGTGGTATCAGTTTACTCTTCTCAACATAATCACTACATCCATGTCATGGCTTCCAATCTCTAGCAGCGATGGAACAATCTGCAACGGTAGAGGTTAGACCTGCTCCATATGAGGTAAAAAAATGTGGGACACACGCTGTAGCTACACGTAGCTACAGCTTGAGCCTGTGGTGGAAATTTATCCCTTTTCCCGAGACAAAAGGCCACTATGACATCCGAGTTTCCGCAGCTTATCTTCCTCAAGTTTTACCTAGGTACCTAATTATCGATCAACCCATTTTAGGAGGATGTACAGCTGGGTGAGCCGTGCGCTGACTGTCCTCGTCCGGGATCAAACTCGGGCCAGCGGGTTCGTAGTCAGACGTGCTAACCACTGCACCACTGAGGCGCATATGACGGGGTGCAAAGAATATCTGGGTTCGGACAGGCTTCTAATAATGCTAGAAATCAACAAATTAATGTAGTTTGAAGTACTATTCAAAGAACAAGAAAGTGTCAAATGGAATATCATAGACCTAAGTTAGATTAGAAGAATTGGAGAAGAATTGAAAGTACTGAACAATGGTCACAACAGGAAATATTGAAATTCTCTATAGTTTAAGTGAACAAGCAGCAAGCTTGACGATCAAGTCAAACAACAGATATAAAATGAAAATTATACAGGTTTGTTCATCAATATTAGCCTATAATGGCGAGGCTGTAAACAAATCTAATAAAGCTCCATAAGGAGATAAGGAACTGCGGAACATTCAGTATTCTTTCATAATCGGTCGGAAAAAGTACTAGAAATGACAACACTGACAAACTTTTGCATATATAAACGAAATAATAGAGATTACATGCTGGTAGAATATGCAGAGATAAAAAGATTAAAGACAATTTACACATTCTTCAATTGTTAGGCAAGTAAGAAGTGGGTATGGAAAAGCTTAAAGGATGAAACTAAGAATGAAGTCGACGTTATTCTTATTTATAAACTGAACACTGTCCTCTTTATGCAGAGCGCAAAACAGAGGTGATTATCTCTGGCATGGAGTTATACATTCCTCATACTTTCTCTAATTCTAAAGTTAAAAAAACCCTGGTTTAACTTTGCTTGTTCTCGTGCTGTCAAAGATAGAGAGGCGGCTGACAAACGGTACCGTAGTCATCCATCTGCTGAAACTCATGCCCTTAATATTTTTGTCCGTAATCATGCCAAATCTATTCCCTAACTTACTAAAAACTCTTTCATCAATAGAAAATGTCAAAATCTTACCAATTCTAACTCTTCTCGTAATTTCTGGCATCTAGCCAATAATATAAATTTTACCTCGTTTTCCATGCCCTCTCTGGCCTTGATTCTCAGAAGGCTTATGGTCCGGATAGAGTCCTTCCTGTTGTTTTCAAAAACTGTGCTTCCGAGCTCGCTTTCTGCCTGGTCAAACTTTTTCATCTGTGTCTCTCTACTTCTACCTATCGTTTTTGCTGTAAGTTTCATCACATTCAACCTGTCCTTAAAAAGGGTGACCGTTTCAACCGCCCAATAGCTTTGATTTCCTGCCTTTGAGTCTGTCCATAACAAGAAGATAACAAGGCATCTATTTGCTCACAACCTTCTCTCTGAATGCCAGTATGGTTACCGGAAAGGCTGGTCTACTGGTTATCATGCTTTGCGACCTGAATTTTGGTCATTCTCTTTTAGAGACTTCGGTGAAACCTTTGCCGTCGGCCTTGATATATCGAAAGCCTTTGATATAGTCTGGCATAAATCTTCAATTTCTAAGCTACCCTCCTACGGAATCTATCCTTCTCTCTGCACCTTCATCTCCAGTTTCCTTTCCGACCGTTCTATTGCTGCTGTAGTGGACGGTCACTGTTCTTCCCCTAAATCAATCAACAGTGGTATTCCTCAGGATTCTGTCCTATCACTTACTCTCTTTCTATTATTCATCAATGATCTCCTAAATCTGACTCAATTCCCTATCCACTCTTATGCTGATGACACCACCTTGCATTTTTCAACGTCGTACAACTGTTGTGCCTGAACACTGCGCTTACTCACAGTGCAAGCTGAAGTCACTGCTACCACTCTGCAGATTGCAAGCTGCAAGGAACTTAACTATGGTAGTGTGTCGAGGGCAAGGCGGGTGGATCTATTCTCATTCTTGCTCGTTGCGTTCTCATAGTCGTTTGCAGGATTGTAGGATGTCAGCGTGATGTGTGTTACGTTTTCATTGCAATAGTTCACGCACTCACCTCAAACTCTCACTCACTCCGGTTAAGTAGTAAACTTGTATCATTACATGTTTATTTGAGTAAAAATAGGTACACTTGATGAGACCGAATCAGGACGTCTGCTCCCGCCCAGAGCTAAGACAGAAGTGAGCCCCAAAACTTACAACTAACAAAAATGCGAGATGAACAAGAGACGACTCAGGGGGAAGCATACGTATTTAGTGTGAATAGATACTACAGAAAATCTGTTAATACCTGGGCCCGAGGGACTATGGTGGGAAAGGGAAGAAATGTGCAGGTGTCCATGGCGGCGAGGTCAAAAAGGATTAGCGCGGTCAAATGAATCTGATACCCGCACCTGGGCAAAACTTTTAGCTATCTCCGGACACCTGTGTCAATACACTAACGCACAAAACATTGTAAATACATGCATACACACACATTAATATATTAAATATAAGTTGCAATAGTACAAAGGCTCGGCCACGCTATTGTCAACTGTCCTCAGTTGACTCCTAAAAATTACACAATGCAAAATAATAATATACAAATGTACCTAACCGTGTTACAAAAACATAGACAGCGTAGGAAAGTAGAAAAAGAAATACATAGTGACATGGTAATAAACTACAAAATCAAAGACAAATAATAAAAATACACATTAAAGATGAGCAAAAATATTATCTACATATATTTACAACAATACATACTATGAAATGGATTATACACGAGAACGGGTGAAATATGGATGAGTGGTGGACTGTGACACGTTTGAGTTACGTGATGTGTGTTGAATGTGTGATGTGTGTGGGATGTGTGGGGGTGCTTGTTGATAGGCACATTTCCTAATGTGGCAAGCATGTGCTGTCTGTGTGTGATGGGTGTTGAGGTTCAAAAGAGTGTACTTGTTTTTTACTTTACTGATGATACAAAAGGGGCCGGTGTTACGGGGATGGAGTTTTGTGTCACGTGTTTGATTGATGAGGAAGACAATGTCACCTACAACGAATCGTGGTGCCTGAGCTGTCTGGTGTTGGCGAGCTATCATGTGGTCCTTGGACTCTTGTAAGTGACTGCGCACTGCCTGATGAATCCGCTGAAAATGAGTTAGTTGGAGCTTTGCATGATCATCAGGATTATAGAGAGGCTTAGGGTTGTCAAGCAAGATGTCGTAAGGCAACCGTTTGTCCACGCCAAAAAGAACGAAGTGAGGCGACTCGTTAATACTGGCATTGTACGACGCATTAATTGAAGCTGCTATGTGAGTGATCCACTTATGCCATTGGTCTGTAAAGCCGTTTGCGATGTGTCGGATCGCAGATAAGACCTTACCGTTCGCACGCTCTGTAGCACCATTCTGAAAAGGCGCATAAGCAATGACAAAAGTCTGCTTAACGTTGAAAGTAGCACACAATTCTGCAATGATGGCATTCCTAAACTCTGCACCGTTATCTGATATAATCACGCGCGGGGTGATAAATGGGTTAATGATATGCTCCACAAGGGCTTTTGCAGCTGAGGCTGCAGACTTATCTTGCAAGGGTGCCAGGACAACATAACGTGAAAAATAATCAACGCAGACAAACAGATACTGTTGACCGGAAGTCGCACGGGGTAACTTGATAAGATCGATGCCAACTGTATCCCAAGGGCGAGCTGGAGTTGCGTATTGTTGGATAAGCACAGGGCGCGAGGGATGGCTCTTGTGACGCGCGCATAAGAGACACTAAGCTATGTGATGAGACACGTCTTTTCTTACTGACGTCCACCAATAACGCTGTAACATTGATCTAAAAGTCCTGTCAATACCTGGATGTGCAGCGTGGACACTGTCATGAGAGAGATAAGACGCGGGGAACGAGTGAACGCGGGATAACGAGTTGCGTAACCGCCTTATTATAAGTGTTATCCGCTGGCGGGCGTCGTATTAACAAGCCCTCATGCAGGTGAAACTGTGAAGGGGAGACAGGTAAATCCGGCAAAGTTGGTAATGTGTTACTTTCGAGAGCACCGATTATTTTACCCAATAACGGATTATCACGTTGTGCATGCATGAGTTCTTCGTCTGAGAACGCATTCTGAGCATTATTTATGAGAGGAGCGGCGACAGCGCGTGAAAGTGCATCAGCGACATGGTTAAGTTTACCAGGCACATATTCTATTTTGGGTCGATAATCCTCCAATTAATATTACCATCCAACGAGCCAGTCTGCCAGTGAGGTTACGACCTTTGAACAAGTCCTTAATCGCTTTGTGATCCGTGTACACACTAATTTCATATCCATAAATGAGATCACGGAAATGTTTCAATGCCCAAATGATCGCCAAACATTCGAAGTCCGTGATGGAGTAACGTGACTCAGGGCCGTTCACTCTACGACTTGCGTCCGCGATTGGTCTGTCTTTCCCTCTATCATCACTTTGCATCAGACAGGCTCCCAGTGCCTTCCCACTCGCGTCAACTGCAAGCTTAAACGGCTTATTAAAGTTTGGGAAAGCGAGAACAGGGGCCGAGGTTAGGGTGCGTTTCAACGTCGTAGAGGCGTGTTGGTGTTCATCTGTCCAGATGTATGGTACATCTTTCTTGAGTAGACTCAACAAGGGGGCCGATATTGTGAAATAATTACGTATGAACGCACGATAATATCCTGACATACCAAGGAAAGACTTAAGCTGCGTGACTGAAGAAGGACGTGGAAAATCGCGTACTGCTTGAACCTTATCGTCTGACGTATGAAGGCCGTTAGCATCGACTGTGTGACCTAGAAAAGCAAGCTTCTTCTTCAGAAAGTGACACTTGGAAAACTTAAGTTTTGATCCAGCGTTAGTGAGTCGTGTGAGAACTTCATTCAGCAGCGCAAAGTGTGACGTCATATCCTTTGAGGCAGTAATTACATCGTATAAGTATGCAAAAACACCGTTACCGAGCAAGCCGCTGAAAACTTCATTGATAAGAAGCTGGAAAACCACAGGGGAATTTTTCAGCCCCATGGGGAGTCTCAAGTACTGAAAGTGACCTGATGGAGTAGAAAAAGTGGTTAGCGGGTGAGACTTTGACGCTAAAGGTACTTGCCAGAAACCAGACATGAGATCGAGCGAAGAGAATACTGAATTATGTTCGCCTAAAGACTGCAAAAGATCTGTCATAATAGGTAATGGATACCGCTGCGTTTCATTACACTGATTCAGACGCCTGAAGTCTACGACTGGCATGTAATCACCATCTTTCTTAGGGACAAGGAATAACGGACTATTCCAAAGAGAAGTCGACTTTTCAACAACACCATCAGCAATCATTTCCTGCACTTTCTGGTCCGCAAAATTACGTAAGCTATGAGGAAGGCGGTAAGCAGGGATGTACAAAGGACGGGCGCCTGGTGAAAGATCGATTTTATGTTCTAAGAGATGTGTGCACCCTAGTGGTTGACCAGGCAATGCGATTACACTCGAGTGTGAAAACAAAAGTTTCAACAGACGCGACTCGTAATCAGGGTAATCGGAAGGTATGAATGAACTTTTAACTTTACCTTCGAAATCATGAAATGCACTATGATCACCCGCATGCGTTAACGGTGATGCAAAAAAGGACTGTGGAAATTCGCTTTCCCATATGGGCGCGAGATACACGAGCGCTTCACCGAGACATGTACCTGATTGCAACGTGAGAGAAACATGAGTCACATTATGAATGAGTATGAACGTGTGGCCATCACGAGCATGAGCTACTCCTGACTCCAGTAACGTATCTTTGACTCTAACCGACTCTGACAAAATGAGAATATCCATATCCTGTAACATGCCACTGAAACGAACAGAGACCATAACCACTGAATGTGGCTCTAAAATGCTGTGGGTATTTAAAACCACACTTACCGTTGGCGCTGAACGTAAACACGAAGCAAGGGAGGATGAAGGATGAGAGCGAGCAGGGCTGTTAGACGCGCAAGGCTGGCTCGCGAGGGAGGAATTTGAGTCAGGACGGGACGAGGGATGCGAAAGTCTCCGTAAAAGAGAACAAGGACTTGGCATGGCAAGGCACCTGTGTTTGCGAAAGGTAAGGTATCCATCTTTTGGATAAATATCCACGCTCAATGAACGAATCGTAGGGAAACCCAATAATGCGTCAGCAGGTAATGCAAAGTCAGGCAAGACATGAAAAGCAACAGGGACAGGCTTACTGCGCGGAAAAAAACGAATGGCGAGCGTTACAACACCGCTGCTTTGAAAAATTTTACTGTCCGCACCCTGAATATTTATCTGTGCATGCTGAGTGGGAAAGGCAAGGTACGAATCTTGACGCAAAGCGGTTAATGAACTTTCAGCAATTAGGTTGATCTCTGCACCTGTGTCAATCATGAGAGAAAGGTGATGAGAAATGACTTCCGCTTCGATAACCATAAGGCTCGCTGCGTAATTACCGCTGTGGAGTGACTCAACACGCTTAGTTTATGAAGGCGAGGTGCAAAATGGCTTCTCGTCCTGTAGACGAGTACTGTTTGAATCACTGATACGTCACTTACCACCAACATTATTACAGTTATGTGGCTTAACCGTAAGGGAGTGCGTGACGCTAAGTCCTTCGTTACCTACTGAAAATGCTGTTGTGAGCGTTGATAAGCCAGAAATCTGCACTGCGATGAATCATGCAACTGAGTTTTGTGATAACAACACCACGAAGTCGGTGAGGGAGGGTGAGAGGGGGAGAATGAAACGTGGTGTGGTGTGTGGAGGGAGGGTGCATGACCAGATGTGGTATGGTGGGGAGGGGGAGGATGATGAAGCATAGGAGGTGCGGGAGGAGGAGGAGGGGGACGGGGAGGAGAAGGAGGATGGGAACCAGAGGTGGAGGGAAGAAGGTGGGTGAGCGAACGTGGTAACGGGGGTCCATAGGGACGGGAGGAGGGTGGGGGATAGACGGTAGCGCCTACATGAGAGGAAAGAGGATGAGCGGGTGTGAGTTTGGATTCAATTTCCACCTTGAGATCATGAATTGTGGAAGAGGGGTGGAAGAGGAGGATGTCACGCGAAATATAAGATGCGTCAGGCATGAGTGAATTGGAAAAAAGTAGATAAGACATGGGATTCAGAAAATTATCCTTAGACATAGTATCGCCATTCATCCACTGTGAATTTTTGAGGGAGTAATCCAATTCAGTCCTAAGTCTACCAGCTAACCCAGCAGCAGTCTTAGGGGATAAGGTGCCGTGATTCGTGAGCAAGAGGTCTGAGAAGTTACGCAGGGAGGTTAGACACAGGTACCTGCTGGAGCAAGCAAACTCCTTAATGAGGTTATCATAAAAAGCCTCAAAGTCAGTGCAATTGGAATAAAAGTCGTCCTCGAGTGCCGCTCCAGCCGGAGTCAAAGGGCTGAGGGACATACATTGTCTTGCAAAGGTCACACATTGTTCACTGTTAAAAGTTGTATGAGAGAGAACATCACGGAGGCGACGAATGAACATGAACACTGGGTACTGAGGATCGTCGCCTGACCATTGGGGCACTGACGCTGGCGAGAAGGACACATGGTGCACAGGGTGGGCAGTAAAGAGGGGAGGGAGTGGAGGAAAGGGGTCCCGCGGTAGCGGTCAGGGATTCTGTGGCGTCAGCCATGTTGAGAGATGATGAATAAATGACATCTGAACGAATGTGTAATGGAGAAAAAGACATACAATAAATACAATAATACACAAAAATACATAAACAAGAGGTGGGAGACAAAATCAGATACGTGAAAAACACAGAGAAAAATAAACCGACGCTAATGAACCGCAAAACCAAAAATAAAAATTAAGTAGAGGAGAAAAAGGAAAATAAAATAAAAGAGGTATGTAATAAGCTAGTGCATGTGTCTACGTTACCCAACAGCGAAACGTATCCTTGGTAGAACCGCTGAACTGGTCATCACGGAGGAGGCCTTCGCCTGGCAGAGGCGTGTAGAAGATGACTGGGAGAGGTGTGGAGGATGACGGCGATGCAGAAGGGAGGCGATCACAGCAACACCGGCCGGATACAGTATATAGATGATCCGAGATGATGGACACGCCCGAGAGAGCGAGTGAACGAGTGAGAGAGTGGGTGAGGGCGGTAGTGAGGAACACAATAGCTGACAGGCAGGGACACACACACAGGCACGCGCGCAGATTTGGGAGAGGCGTGGTTGACACGACGAGACTTGAGCTGAGAGGAGCTTGGCGAAGGCCGTGAGTGTTGCGTGCGAAGTGTAAAACTTGTTCACTTCAGAAGAGAGAGGAGTCATTGCCGTTTATGTGTGTTTACCTCAGAAGGAGCCGACGAAGGAGGAGAACCGCTGCAATAACTTGTTGACTACTGCAGAAGGCGACGACGGAGAGACACCGCTGCCACCATTTGTTGTGCCTGAACACTGCGCTTACTCACAGTGTAAGCTGAAGTCGCTGCCACCACCCTGCAGATTGCAAGCTGCAGGGAATTTAAATATGGTAGTGTGTCGAGGGCAAGGCGGGTGGATCTATTTTCATTCTGGCTCGTCGCGTTCTCATAGTCGTTTGCAGGATTATAGGATGTCAGCGTGATGTGTGTTACGTGTTCATTGCAATAGTTCACTCACTCACCTCAAACTCTCACTCACTCTGGTTAAGTAGTAAACTTGTATCACTACATGTTTATTTGAGTAAAAGTAGGTACACTTGATGAGACCGAATCAGGAAGTCTGCTCCCGCCCAGAGCTAAGACAGAAGTGAGCCCCAAAACTTACAACTAACAAAAATGCGAGATGAACAAGAGACGACTCAGGGGGAAGCATACGTATTTAGTGTGAATAGATACTACAGAAAATCTGTTAATACCTGGGCCCGAGGAACTTTGGTGGGAAAGGGAAGAAATGTGCAGGTGTTCATGGCGGCGAGGTCAAAAAGGATTAGCGCGGTCAAATGAATCTGATACCCGCACCTGGGCAAAACTTTTAGCTATCTCCGGACACCTGTGTCAATACACTAACGCACAAAACATTGTAAATACATGCATACACACACATTAATATATTAAATATAAGTTGCAATAGTACACAACAGACGCCCAACACAACAAATTTTAAGTGATTCAAGGCGAGATGCTATAGGACGCCTAACTTCTGATCTTTCAATAGTTTCTGATTGGGGCAGAGCAAACCTGGTTCTGTTCAAGCCTTCAAAAACTCAATTTTTACAACTATCTACTCGACAAAACCTTCCAGATAATTATCCCCTCTTCTTCATTGACACTCAACTTCCCCTCTCCTCAACATTACACACACTCGTTCTATCCTTTACTAAAAATCTAGATTGGCAATTTCCTATCTCTACTCTTGCTAAACCAGTTTCCAAGAAGTTAGGTGTCGTATGGCGTCTGCGTCTATTTTTCTCTCCTACCCAGCTGCTGGCTCTGTACAGGGACCTTTTCCGCCCATGTATGGATTATGGTTCTCAAGTCCTGGGGGGGTGGGGGTGACGGGGGGCGGTTCAGCTCACACAGCTCTATTAAACAGGGTGGAGTCTAAAGTTATTCGTCTCATCATCTCTCCTCCTCTAACGGACTGTCTTGATTCCTTATGTCACAGACGCAATGTTGCATATTTATATCTTTTCTACCGCAATTTTCATGCTAACTGCTCTTCTCAACTATCCTAACGTAACCTAATCTAACTTGCTAACTGCATATCTCCACCCCTCCCACAGCCTCGCTGCACAAGACTTTCTACTTCTTCTCATCCCTAATATGTTCATCTTTCTAATGCAAGAGTTAACCAATATCTTCACTCTTTCATCCCTTACACTGGCAAACTCTGAAACTCTCTTCCTTTGTCTGTTTTTCTACCTGCCTATGACTTAAACTCTTTCAAAAAAGGAGTGTCAAGACACCTCTAATGTTAACTGGACCTGCACCCCTTGCTTCTAGCTTCTATTTCTCTTACTGTCCTCTTTACAGGGTCTGGCGACAAACGGGATTTTTTACTACGTATTTTCTTTTTCTTTAGGTAGTACTCTTTAAATGAACAAAAAAAATACAGATGCCTGGTGAGTGTCAGAGCCTTCTGACGAATATCACTCATTATCATAATATTTTGTATTTTGTATATATATATATATATATATATATATATATATATATATATATATATATATATATATATATATATATATGTATTTCAATTTATTTTATGTACATTAAGTTTATGATCCCAGGTGTTTAATGTATCCTCACTATGAAGCAAACAAACTACATGATCATAGTCAGAGGATTAAAAGTGTATCTATATATGAACACACTTACTTATACATGGAGAGTAATCACTATAACCTGGGCATTCCTGGAACAAATCATTAAGAGACAGTGTCAGCTGATTGGAGTCAGTGTCAGCTATTTAGTCAGTATCAACCGTTTCTGTATCAGCAGTTTTGAGTCAGTGTCAGCCATTTAGAGTCAGTTTAGATCGTTTTGAGTCAGCATCAGCAGTTTTAATTTTGTGTTAGACGTTTTGAGTCAGTGTCATCCACTTAAAGTCAGTATCAGCCGCTGAGAGTTGAAGTAACCTGTATATTTAAAGGAAATTCAGACTAAATGAATACATGAAGGTTCAAAGAGGGCGTATACATGTAATTTAAGGGAAAGGTTAGGGGGAGGAAGGATACAGCATAAAGGAAAAAATATTGTGATTCAAGGGAGAAGAACAAGGTAACAAAATGGAGGAATGAGGGTGAAGAAGAGAAGAAAACTAACCTCGCTGTAATTCTAAGAGAAGCAATGGCGGAATCATCATCATCAGTCTATTTGAGTCCATTGAAGGAAAAAGGCCTTCCTCAACCTTCCCTATCCATCTCTATTAGCTGCCTGTTTATTCCAGGTTACTTCAGCAAATTTCCTATCTCATCTCTCCATCTAGTTCTCTGTCAGTCTTGCATTCTTTAACCGTCTCTGGGTTACCATTTTATTACACTAACAGTCCATACATTACCTGTTCGTTGCATCCTTCCCATGTCCATTTTTTACTTATAATTTTTATTCCAAATTTTTTCAACTTTGGTCTACTCTGTTATTCTTGATGCTTTCTTATTATCTCTCAATGTTATGGCAAATATTATTTTCTTCATTCCACTTTGAGGTCTATGAAGTTTTCGTTCTAGAGCTTTCGTAAAGCTCCCAAATTTCTAATACATATGTCAAAACTTGTAGAATGTACTGCTTATATGCTTTTACTCTCGATTTCTGCAACATTCGTGGCCTTAGATCTAATTTCAAATCTGTGGAACACCATCTCGCCTCCACTAAACCTCATCTTCTCTTTGTAACTGAAACACAGTTGTCTGTGACTACTGACAGCAGCCCCATCTCTGTTCCCTCCTACTTTCTCTATCCTCATTTTCAATCCAAAGTTGGCTGTTGCGCATATGTGCATAACGACATCACTTTCTCTCGTGTCCACAATCTTCAATCTTCAGAATTTTTTACCATCTGGCTAAGACTTCAATGTCACTCTCTAACTAAATTCATCTGTGCTGTATATCTCTCACCTAATTCCTCTGACTATGTAAAATTCTTTGACTATTTGACTTCCAAAGTGGAGTACATCCTATCTTACTTTCCTTATGCTGAGATCTCCATTTTAGGGGATATCAATGTTCACCACCAGCTTTGGCTTTCGTCTTCTTTCACTGACCAACCTGGTGAACAAACCTTCGACTTTGCTATCCTTCATGATCTAGAGCAGCTAGTGCAGTTCCCTACCCGTTTCCCTGACCGCCTTGGAGACACGCCCAACATTTTTGATCTTTTCCTAACCTCCAACCCTTCAGCTTACTCTGTTAAACTTTCTTCTCCGTTGGGCTCCTCCGATCACGATCTTATTTCCGTTACCTGTTCCGTCACTCCAGTGCAGCCTCAGAACCTGCCAAAGTGAATGTGCTTCTGGCACTTAAACTCTGCTAAGTGGGAGGACCTAAGGCAGAACTATTTTGATTTTCCTTGGGATGATTATTGCTTCCATGTCAGAGATCCTTATTTTTGTGCCGAGCCCATAACAGAGATGATTATTTTTAGCATGGAGCTATAAATTCCTCATACTTTCTCTAATACTAAAGCTAAAAAGCTCTGGTTTAACTCTGATTGTTCTCGTGCTGTCAATGATAGAGACAGCTCACAAACGGTACCGTAGCCATCCATCTACTGAAACTCATGCCCTATATATTTCTGACCATAATCATGCCAAATCTATTATCCAACTTACTAAAAACTCTTTCATCAATAAAAAATTTCAGTCTTTCCAACTCCGACTCTTCTCGTGATTTCTGGCATCTAGCCAATAATATCTCTAACAATTTTACTTCTTCATCTTTCCCTCCTTTACTTCAACCAGATGGCCCCACAGCTGTCTCTTCTTTCTCTAAAGCTGAACTCTTCGCTGAAACCTTTGCTACCAACTCTATTTTGGATGATATTGGGCATATTCCCGCTACTCCTCCACCCTCTGATTACTTCATCGCTAAAATAAAAATTCTTCATTATGACGGTTTCCAGGCCCTCTCTGGCCTTGATTCTCGGAAGGCTTACGGTCCGGATGGAGTCTCTCCTGTTGTTCTCAAAAACTGTGCTTCCAAACTCGCTCACTGCCTGGTCAAACTCTTTCGTCTGTGTCTCTCTACTTCTACCTATCTTTCTTGCTGGAAGTTTGTTCACATTCGACCTGTCCTTAAAAAGGGTGACCGCTCCAATCCTTCTAGCTACATCCCTTTAGCTTTGATTTCTTGCCTTTCTAAAATCTTTGAGTCTGTCCTTAACAAGAAGATGAGGCGTCTATCAGCTCACAACTTTCTCTCAGATTTTTAAAAATATCATCAGCCGTTGGCGCCAGTACGCTTATGGAGGCACAGCTGGACTTGCCTCGCCAGTATGGTTTCCGAAAAGGCCGATCTACTGGTGATCATCTTGCTTTCCTAACTGAATTTTGGTCATCCTCTTTTAGGGACTTCGGTGAAACCTTTGCTGTCGGCCTTGACATATCGAAAGCCTTCGATAGAGTCTGGCATAAATCTTCAATTGCTAAACTACCCTCCTACGGATTCTATTCTTCTCTCTGTACCTTCATCTCTAATTTTCTTTCCGACCGTTCTATTGTTGCTGTAGTAGACGGTCACTGTTCTTCTAAAACTATCAACAGTGGTATTCCTCAGGGTTCTATCCTATCACTTACTCTCTTTCTATTATTCTATCAATGATCTCCTAAATCTGACTCAATGCCCTATCCACACTTATGCTGATGACACCACCTTGTATTTTTCAACGTCGTACAACAAACGCCCAACCCAACAAAATGACTCAAGGCAAAATGCTATAGGACGTCTAACTTCTGATCTTTTACTAGTTTCTGATTGGGGCAGAGCAAACCTGATTATGTTCAATGCCTCAAAAACTCAATTTCTACAACTATCTACTCGACATAACCTTCCAGATAACAATCCCCTCTTCTTCAATGACATTCAACTTCCCCTCTCCTCCACATTAAACACACTTGGTCTATCCTTTACTAAAAATGGAAACTGGCATTTTCATATCTCTACTTGTGCTAAATCAGCTTCCAAGAAGTTAGGTATCCTATGGCGTCTGCGTCCATTTTTCTCTCCTTTCAGATGCTTGCTCTGTACAGGGGCCTTATTCGCCCATGTATGGAGTATTGCTTTCGTGTCTGGGGGTTCAATTCATACAACATTATTAAACAGGGTAAAGTTTAAAGCTTTTCGCCTAATTAACTCTCCTCCTCTAACTGACTGTCTTGATTCTTTAAGTCACCAACGCAATGTTGCATCTTTTTCTATCTTCTATCCCTATTTTCATGCTGACTGCTCTTCTAAACTTGCTAACTGCATGCATCCCCCGCTCTCGCGGCCTCGCTGCACATGACTTTCTACTTCTTCTCATCCCTATTCTGTCCATCTTCATAATGCAAGAGTTAACCAATATCTTCAGTCGTTCATCCCTTACACTGGTAAACTCTGGAACTCTCTTTTTTTGTCAGTTTTTCCACCTGCCTATGACATAAACTCTTTCAAAAGAGGAGTATCAAGACACCTTTCACACTAAATTGGACTTCCCCTCCATGTCTATATTTCTACTACTGTCCTCTTTACAGGGTCTGGCGACAAGCGGGATTTTTTAAATTTATTTATTTTTCCCTTAGCCAGTATCTTTTCAATGTAAACAAAAACAAAAAAAGAAATATATATATATATATATATATATATATATATATATATATATATATATAAATATATATATATATATATATATATATATATATATATATATATATATATATATGTAAATATATATATATATATATATATATATATATATATATATATATATATATATATATATATATATATATATATATATATATATATACATATATATATATATAAATATATATATATATATATATATATATATATATATGTATATATATATATATATATATATATTTATTTATATATGTATATATATATATATATATATATATATATATATATATATATATATATATTTATATACATATATATAAGTATATATATATATATATATATATATATATATATATATATATATATATATATATAACTTTTCAATAAAGCTGAGATAGTACATTTCATAACATTGTCTGGTCTACCAAACACACTCCAATCCAATTCCTATTCTTCTTTTGAATTTTCTATCATAACCTGGAAGTGCATAAATTTTTTGTCTTAAGTAAATATATTGCTGAACATATTTTATTACTTAATAATCTATTTCAATTTCATTTTCTAGTATGTTTTTTTTTTAATTTTTTATATATACATCATATACATGTGGCGCCGATAGGCTTGATGATGTAGACTAGGATAGACGGCCTCCGCCTGTTAGTGGTGGAGGTTTAGATTGTTTATAGTGACGTCTCGAATTTCTATGTTCTTTCTGATGTTGACAGCGTGAGAAGCTATTACTTGCCACTGCCTCAACACTCGCTTGCCAGCTACCACACTGACGAGACGTGTATGTTCCGTTCCGCTCTTACCTTACTAAGCAGTAGACACCTTCACCCGTTGGGTTGTTCTTCTGCTGGTGTTAACCTGAGCATTCCGGTTTTGCCCTAAGAGACCCTTCACATACCTGACAGTGAATCCTGAAGGAGTAGAGGCGTAGAGTACTCCATGAGGGAGATCCTTAGGTTGGTTGCTTATAGGGCGTGTCAAGATGGGCCATAGGGACGCTGATAGGCTAGGTTTAGGCCCTGCAAGGGGCAGTGGCGGAGCTAGTGCGACACCCTTTAGAGGGTGGCTAGTATAGCTCTCCCGCCGCTGTAAGATAGTGCCAGGTTATGTATTTTTTCCCCCGAAGTTAGTTGTGTTTCTGCGTCGCAGTCTGGTGTAGGTAGGGAACTAGGGTGTGACCATGAGGGGTGGGAAGGCTTCACGGCTCACGCCTTCCCCATCCGACGGGCACGTCCACCTCTACCAAATCTCCGTCCTCCCCTGTTTCTCATCTGCCTGTTATGGTAGAGACCTCGTCGTACCTTGTTCTCGAGCACTGACTCCACTCTCTTGGT
The DNA here is from genome assembly GCA_036785275.1 of Cancer borealis. Classification (NCBI taxonomy): domain Eukaryota; kingdom Metazoa; phylum Arthropoda; class Malacostraca; order Decapoda; family Cancridae; genus Cancer; species Cancer borealis. Next base: position 3,679 of record JAXIVD010002361.1, on the reverse strand, counting down.
AGGAGGAGCCGCTCCCTCCAAGACGGCGAAGGTAAATGACTACCAAACTACTGGAAAGGCTAAGGTGGATGTTACGCAGTCCGCAACTTCCCGTTCCACCACTTCCCGCTTTCCTACAGCTTCGCCCTCCTCTGCTGAGCTTGACCGTGTGCAAGACAAGATCAAGCATCCCCTTGCTATACATGTAAATGCCTCTGTTACATCTGTAGCCTCTGCTACTTCTACTACAATTACTGATGCCACAGTTAGAGCCTCGTTACTAGCCCCTCTAACGAGTACCCCACTCCTGGTGAGGGCTCCTCCACACGCTCCCCCTTGTCTGCTCCCTCCACCACGACCACGACCTGCCCCCAACCTCTACTTCTATCTCCACCGAGCCTCCTTCAGATGAAAACGACGGGTTTACACTTGTCACCAAGGGAAAGGAGAGCAGGTCACGTAAAATGACTAAGACGTCGGGCCACACACCCGGAACAACGCTCCGATCCTGCTCCCCGCACCACCAAGACTGCGGTAAGTGTGGCTCGCTCTCAGCCGCTGCCAAACGCGTACCCAGCTTTCCGCGTCCCAGCTCAGGAGGTGTACGCGATGAGCTACGACGCTGTAGCAGCCCTCGAGGAAGAGCATTCACAGCTAAATATGAAAAATGTCATCGGGCGGGATGGCAGCTCAGTTCTCCTTCCCAAGAACGAATACATCTACCTCACTCTGGATGCTCTAACCTCCGACTCTACTCCTGCCCTGAAGCTAATAAAGCTCGACCCCAAAATACAGCTCAACAAGGGTGTCGTCATGCACTATCCCCTTCGGATGCCTCTGGCGTTCTTAAGGGGATATCATATTGGGTCTTCGAATACCGGATTCGTGGCACTGCCGGAACGTATACCAGGCGACCCGATATCACACTCACACGGTGGTGGTTGGTCTGTGTTCCGCGAGCGCCTGGTAGCAGACGACAGCGACGCAACAACAACAAATCCGAAATTATGGATGATGAGGAAATTATGGCTGTAGTGGCCTTTGTCGTCATTGCATTGAAGAGGAGATTGAAAAAGCTGAAGAAGAAGAAGCCAGAGGTGAAAGAAGGCGAATTTGGAGTCTAGAATGGCTGTTGAGAAGAGAGGAGGGCAGCTAGTACAAGCACAGCCTTCTCTAGACAATGCCTGAGCGATGGGCCGT